>CALYDF020003599.1:0-29545 GCA_944474145.2 Dicrocoelium dendriticum
GCAACATAGGGATAGTTGTCCCACAGACTAGAGTTCTCGTCCCGAAACGATGGACATTCAGCAACCCACCATCAATACGGTGCTCCGCACGAACACCGTAACCATAAGCCAATTCAAAAGTACAAGACATCATGGCATTATATATATGTTAAACATAGCAGGAGCTAAGACACAGCCTTGCTTCACACCAGATACAACTGCAAAATAATTCGAGGTCTCTCCACTCAGCTGCACCCTCGCTCGCATACCACTGTGCAGAAATTAGAGTAAACTTACAAACTTACAGGGCAACCAAACTTAACCAAAACCAGCCACAATGCCCCGCGGTTCACAGTAACAAATGCCCTGGAGAAACCAACAAAAAGCGAGTACAATGGCTGGTGTCGTTCTCTGCACTTCTCTTTCAACTTACGAGCAGCAAACACCATATCTATAGTGCTGCGACCCGAGCGGAATCCACACTGCTATTCCGTCACGTTAGATTCCACTACCTGACTGACGAGGCGGTCGAGCAGGATTCGGGCAAGCACCTTACCAACACAACTCAGCAAGTTTATGCTACGTTAATTCGAGCAACCTTGCTTGCTGCATTTGCCCTTGTACAGTGGTAGCATAAGGGCATCCTTCAGCTCAGCAGGCACCTCCTCCTCAATCCATACACGTTGCACCAAGTGCTGCAGCGCAGTCAACAACGCGGGTCCGCCGTGTTTCAATACTTCAGGCGGGATCCCGTCGGTCCCAGCACACTTGCCATTTCGCAGCTGAGCATGTGCTCTCTGCCTCTCATCCAGTGTCAGCGTGTCCACCAGACTCGCCTTAACATCGTGCTGCTTCAGGCAGTTCAATGAAGGCCAGTTAATCTCTGCACGGATGTTAAAGATACAGTCGAAAAGTTTTCGCAAGATCTGCATTATGTCTGCAGTCTGCGTGTAGGTAGCGCATGAACTTCCTTCGATCAGCGTCTTCACCGACTCCAATCTCGTTCCACACATTACCTTCAAGTAGTCAAATAATTCCTTGTGTTGGCGGTGTTCGGCGTAGCAATCCATCTGCCTCACCTTCTCCGTGCACCATGCATTTTTAACGCGACGGAGCTCTCGGGTCAATCGCCGTCAAATTTTGCGAAACTGACTCTTCTTCCCAAGTCACTGGGGTCTGCAACAGGTGCAGCAGATGTTGCATTCCTCCTCGACACCAATGCGCCAATCGTTGCATTGTTGTCATCAAACCAGTCAGGCCGCTTACAGTTTGCGCGCCCAATGGTCTCCTGCGCAGCAGCTGTCAAATGGTGGCGAATGTGGTGTCACAGATCGCCCACAGTGGCTATGCAGTCCATATCACACAGGGGTGCGGCCATCGCCTTCTTCAGCTCAGTACGTTTCGCCCCAGTACCGAGGGAGAGAAGTTTAATTTTACGCCGATTAACGGCGGGATTGCAATACATAGATTTACGAAAATATATATACAGATTGGTCCCCACCAGATCAGTTCCACACTCAGCTCCACGCAGTCCACGTGTCATGCGCACTTCACGCATATCACGCTGACGTACAATGACATAGTTCAGCAGGTGAGCGTGACCACTCCTTGGATGCGTCCAAGTTGCCATAGCACTTGCCCTCAGTGCAAACAGTGTTCGTGATCGTCAGGCCGTGAGGGGCGCACAGTGATAGCAGCCTGTCATCGTTCGCATTCGCTGAGCCAATACCATGCGAAGCGGTGATATCTGCTCACACCGATGCATCACGACCAACGCGCGCGTTGTAATCATCCGGCACAAATAGTCGGTCGCTCGTAGGCACAGAACGTTTCACGGAGGATAGCAGAGTGTGGGCTTGAGCACGCGTGTCATCAGGATAACATATATTTGAACCGTACGCGTTTATAAAAGTTGCAAGCTTACCTCTTCCGAGTCGTAGGCGAGCAGTCATCAGTCGCGTGCTGATGCCTGTTGGTTCACCCACCAGCTAGCCATGGAGGCGATCGGATATTGCAAATCCGACCCTATGAGCACGTGGTGCTGAGGCGGTGTTGCCCAAACAGCAGAATGTGTAACCATCACTTGCTTCATGCAACTTACCTTGCTCAGCGAGCCGAGTTTCACTGAGCGCCGCAATATCGATTTGGTAACGCCCCAGCTCAATCGCGACCAGTGCAGTGCGTCGCTCGGGGCGCTCACTCGAGTTCCGGTCCAGTAGTATACGCACTTTCCAGCACCCGATGCTGAGTGCTTTGCGCGCAGGCATACGATTGCATTGGAGGGCACTCGCACGCAAGGTAATCGTTGTGTTTCGGAGGTTTGCTTGACTCCACCAGGAGCCCAAGGCTCAGTAGCCTAACCCATAATGCAGCGGGGAGCATAGCCAGCTAAGGAATACGATTTCAGAAACAGATTGGGATTTGCTTGACGGCCGTCACACGCAGGCTTGGGGGTACTGGAACGATTTATATATGTTTTGCAACCGTAGTAGCATACGCAACTGCGACCACGGCAAGACGCAGGTGGGTTTTGGCAGGTTTGCACCAATTTGACCAGGGGCTGCCTGGCTTGAGGAAGGGCAGTACCAAACCATTGAACATCTGGTGGTGCCCTCCCACCGTCCGAGACAATGCGTGGCGCTCCTGCTATACGCCAATCGAGCTGTGAGCTTATAACCCATAGATCTGTTGTCTCATTTGGCTAGTTTTTACAGGAATAGGGCCATCGACCACTTCCTAACCTCCGAAGAAGATGGAAATGGATACTGGCAGGGCGCCCAAACCTGACAGAAGCATGATTCGGGTCCTCAGCTAAAACCTTCTATTAAAGGTACACCGAAAGGCAGCGGGTCGAGCACATGTATATATGTATATATGTATATACATATATACATGTATAGACGTATATATGTGCTTGTATAGCGAAAAGTTAAGGATATTTTCCTAAATTATGTAAGTTTCCTTGTACACAGCTGATCATGCACAATCGATCATATACCATCATGTGTGTGTTTCGATGCCATAATTTAGCTTTTTATATATTTTGGAGCCAGATAATATTAGCAGATAATATTAAGTCCGGAACACACGCACATGTGGATTGAAGGAGGGTTTTCACAATTACTGCTTGTGGTTGATAGGATGTTCTACAGGATGTATCTGAGAAGTGTATGATTGGATGTGCTAGTGACAAGTAACCGCGGAGATTAAGGAACCTTTTCAGGCTCATTATGATCAAGTAACATCGTTGTGAATGATCGATGCGTATGCATAATACAACCATCCCACGCCTTGTGCAAAGAGATTCTGGGACATGTGTTTGTTTCGCAAGATCAAATATCTTAGCGTCAAATGTGTTATGCGTCAAATCATATTCAAAGTGGAAGTTTCGGTGTGGAAACTACTCGAAATCGTTTGATTAGAAAAATATATTTAAAAGAAGCACCGTGTTTCATTGACGAACGATGGAACAATGGTATTTTACAGGCAAAATAGCGGATGCTTACCAAGTCCCGTGTGATGGCCAGAATAATAACCACAAACTTGTGAGTAGAAAACAGTGACAAAATAAAAGTCTTTTTGGTGGGCTCGCCACAGTGGTAACACAGAGGCTCTAAAAAAAGGGGCGAAACTCATTAGTGTAACTTAATTATGGTTGCGCTACTTTCGACGCAGTATGTATTCCGTCAAGACACACAGGCTAGGTCTCGTTATGTAGATGGGTTAGGGCAAAGTCACGACGCATTTAATCACAGGCGAAATGGCGAGGGAAGTAACGTAATTTGGGAGGACGTTCCATGGCTAACACACACGAAGAGAAGAAAAGTTCTTTTGACATTCTAGTTGGCTGTATTGCGAGGCTAACTTGAACTGGTGCCCCGTCAAATTCGTGCTGTGGCGGCAGACCTGATTGGGGTTACTTAGAATCTGTTAGGTCAAAATAACTTCACCATTTATGCTCCGGTACCGGCCACGGTGTAACTGGATAAGGAATATTAAACAACCCTTTGACGTTCTTCGCGGCTTGTCACTGTGTAGGTTCAAGCGCTGCAAGATCTTGCTAGTGCCAGGGCTGCCAAGCCTGGATTGCGTATTCTTCATGAGACCACACGTAGGTGTTAAACAACTGCAAGCAGACAGAGGGTTAAAACAGCCCGAAAACACTCTGCAGCATGTCAGCATTTTGGTTCCCCATCTTTGACGCTTTCTCACACTGTCCTCAGCAGCCCAGATCAGCTTGGAATAGTACCCCAACTTCTCGCTCCAGGAAGAACGCTAACAAGGAACAGTCGCTAAATATGTATCCAGTTTTGGCTAGTGGTGAAGGTTAATAACTTTCCAATTTCTCGAACTGAAGTGGAGCAGATTGTGGAGTGACCGACCGTACGCTCGGTCCATGTCTCGCTGAAGTGCGTCGTGATCTGATGGGTTGGCGATCGTCGGCCGCATCTTAACATCATCAGCGAACAATAAAAGATCTCAGACAATTGAACTCGTGAACTCGTTAATAAACACGAGAAACAGACGCGGCTCCAGAACTGATCCCTGTAGAACTCAAAAGCTGATAAAAAACGGGTCGGACAACGCACTTCGAACTCTGACCTGCGGGCACTAATACTGCAGGAAATTCCTGATCCTTACAAACACTGAATCACCAACTCCTTAGCTTAGGAGCCCGTAAAGCAACTTGCAAAATTGTAATCGGTCGAAGGCTCTCGAGAACTTGAGGTATGTTACGTCTGTCTATCTGTATTTGGCAGCTGCTTCCGTTCAACTGCTGTGTGTAATCACAACATTGCAAGTGCATGCAAGGTGCTGGCGCAGGCCGTTTTGCTTGGGTGCCGTGATGTTGTGGCGTTCTAGTTGGTCTGCTAAAGCCTCAGCGATGACTGTCTCCATCATCTTTGAGAGCACAAGGAGGAGGTACACTGGGCGACAGTCGGCGGGTTCCGAATGATTACGGCTTTTTAAAATTAGAGTGATTTCGCCATGTCTTGCATGGTAGGCATAAGTTGTTTCGCAAAGCACGCATGGAAGTAAAGCGATGTTGCTAATACCTTCAGCGCGCTCGGGTGAATATAGTCTATTCTTGGAGAGCTGTAGGTACATATTGAGAGCTGTTTCTTTTGCACAACTGTGGCAGGAAATCGATGTTAGTGAGTGTTGAAGTTGGGGCTAGGTATGACTGCATGTACCAGGGGCGGACGTCTCGTTGAACGTTTCGGGCATACTTCAATACTAGGGCTGTGGCTGCCTCCGCAGCCATCTGCGCCACACCGACTGTCAGGTTAATTGAAGGACACCGAGCTTCCCTTTCTGGATGATGTTCACATGCTTGTATGGAAGATTTCGTTATCGTCACCTATACAGAGAAATGTCCATGGTGAGTTAAATTATCCTCACGGAATTTATGTTAAAATCATTGTGCTGGATCACGCAATGCTTCAGGTTTCGGGACTAAGGCGAGCTCTGCAATTCTGCCAAGTTTCATTCGTGAGGGACATGAGATTTCGGGTACTAGTAGTACTACTACGAAGGTTTCAAGGAGCGCACTATCCTTGTTGTTTGAGTAGTTGCGACTGGATTGTTGAAACGTCAAGCAATCTGAATCCAAGCGCTGTTAGGTAATCCGCCTTTCAAATATTCTGAATCGTTCGTCTCATCTGGGTTTTTCAGGATGTTGTTACGTGTGATAGTACGCCTTAGTTCTGTGTGTTCCAAAGGAAATTCAGCGTAATGCATATAGAAATAAATTATGATGACAGGATCACTTAGCCCTACTGGGGTGTCTATAAAATGCTTGTCGACCGTGAGTTACGCAGTTTTAACTACGAGGTCAATACCGATGCTTTTTTATCAGCTGGGTACCTGGTAGGTGAGGTGATGTGATTATAGAGCGGGATACATGTGATAAAGTCTTGCAATCCGACCTTGAATGTGTCGCTAGGAGGTCCGAGATTTCCAAGGCTTGCACGGTGAAATCGCCGGAGATAAGAACGTCGCTGTAAGTTAGCAGTAAGAAATTTGTCAGCGCTGATGTTAGGTAAGAACTCATTTCCGGACTAAACAATGGAGAGCGATATACGACTACCAGAACAGTTGTTATTGTATCTGAGACGCAAACGGTACCATAAGGAATTGGTGACCCGCGTCTCTATATAATCCAGTGTTTCGCATTGGAATCGTCACGACAGGATATGGTAGCATCACCTTCCTTACCGGGACGAGGATCTCGAAACAGGGACATTTCCTGTATTGCGATATCGGCATCCGTAACCCCTGAGTACGACTAAGTCCCGGTTGTGGATATAAGATCCCAAGCTTTTGTTGCCTGATGCAACCGAAGCTCGGCGATTTTACAGAGGAGGCCTTGGGCATTGGTTTACATGCAAAAAAGTGTTTCGGTTATCAGCAACAATCCGAAGCACTTTGGCTGGGATGACAGGTCGTGCCGACCATTGTATGGCCGGCCGCTAGCCATTTTTGTGGTGTAATCGATGGGTCACTTGTAATTAGGTTCAGTGGCATTGTAATTAGCACTTTGGACAACTTAGATTGCACAATGTATAGAGACTGGCTGCAGGATTGCACAGGAAGTTCCTCATCTTATTCAGCCTTGCATCCGGTTTGAATTTCGTATATGACCATCAATTCCACTGCCTGCTGTGGTGGTGTCTTAATTCGGACGACAGGTTCCATTGCTGCTTCTAACTTGAGCTCGTTTGCCAGTCTCTTCCTAAGTGACTGCTAGCGTTCCACTTGCGTAAGTGGCATCTTCCTAGTTTGTAGCGAAAACATAATTATATTTGGGCCGCACTCTTTGTAGCCTTCTGACCTTGGCAGCCTCGGGGGTGACGTAGCTACAAGGTCATTCAATAGCAATGTCTCAAGAATATAGCGTCACTGCTCCTAGTCGTGTTCAATTGCTTCGCATTCCTCTTGCTCATAAGTCTTTGGGACGCTGTGGACCAAAACGCTTCAGGCTGCGCTGTTTAGCCGCAACACTATAAGCTCTGCCTCGCTTGCCCACAGTTGTCTTATTAAATGTCTGACAAGAGAAAAAGTAACTTATTTCGTTCTGAAGGCGAGCAGACGAAAGCAACGCTGATTCCGACTCATCTACGGATTTGCGCAAAACCTGAAGAGGCCTGGCTTTGTTATAATGCTTGGAATTTGGTTGTCGGCTGCTTCACGCCAACTTGGAATGGAGCAGTCGGAACAAAAATCAGGTTATTTATGGCATTCTGTTGGTTTGGCTCATCGACTTGTATTTTCTTCAAGGAATTCTATGCTAACTCTAGAACCTTGCTGGATATTATACGTAGGGCATCTGATAGTTTTAATGTGTTTTATGGGGTTATGATCCATGGTTGGGAAACCGAAAGATTTGCTGCGCATCAGTGCAGCAGGGCTTTTAAAATTAGTTATGGGTGCAGTAGTAGCAACAGTAGTTGCTGGTTTTAGGCTGATTTTTACTGAATCAATTTCCAATCTGTCACTGTTATTAGTATGATTCCTGGATTTTGGCGTACCCTGGTCAGAGAAAGGGGTCTTTGGGTAAATTGTTGTAAAGGAGCTGAAGGTGAAATTTTCGGGAACGCTTGGGCTATTTGGATTATTGTCAGTGTTTGTAGGATCAACGTTATTATGGTAGCATTCAGCGTTGTTGTGTTGGCTTACAGTGGAGTTTGGTAGAGCAGCTTGTGTCAGATATGCTGCTAATATTGTTCCTAATGAAACTATTTTGTTGCCCAGCCAATGCTTGCAAGCCTTTCATACTTGTAAGACAATGCAATTACGAAGTTAAATTTGGAGAATCCGCTGGTGGCTGGGTTGCTACAAGCAACCTCAGTTGAGACCTCGGTTCACTTGATGATAATGAGCCACTAGGCTCTGAGTTCCAGCCCAACTCAGGCTATCTCCAACTGATGAGTCCCAACAGGACGAAACCGCGGTCTTGGGGTGCCTGTGTTGGGATGAGCAACACTATAATTTTCATTTTACTTACGGTCTTTTTGCTCGGAATGGCCGAGGTCCACATCAAGTGAACCGAGGTCTAAATTGAGGTTGCTTGTAGCAACCCAGCCTCCAGCGGATTCTCCAAATTCAACTTTGCAATCTTTTTTGCTGGACCAAGCGTTGCTCGTGGATCTCAGTGGCATAGTGCTTATGGCGTCAACCATGAGCCACTAGGCTCTGAGTTCCAGCCCAACTCAGGCTATCTCCAACTGATGAGTCCCAACAGGACGAAACCGCGGTCTTGGGGTGCCTGTGTTGGGATGAGCAACACTATAATTTTCAATGCAATTACGGTTTTAACTAGGAGGGCATTATTACACTCGGCGAAGAACCAAAAGGTGTCAGGCCTGCTGTTGATCTGCTGCACTCGCTTGGTTCGATTTTTTCGTATTTCGTATAAAAATCGGTTCAGCAATTTCTGCCGGAAACCCCTAGTATGAACATCTCTTTGGACGTTCCACAGGCGTCTTTAGGCGCCGCGGCTCCGTTAGTAGTGCTCATCAGGTCGTGTGAACGTGTGACGATTACTTTCCTCCATGACCCTGTATTGATTGATCCGGCGTCAAGGTCAGTCCGCCCAAGAATGTGGCTATCTCGCTGCTACTCTCTCGCTTCCGGTCGCGCGCAGATAGCGGATTCAGCGGTGCGCACACAAGCACACGAAGACGCATTACACGACCATGCACTCGGTGCGTTGGCAAGTTAACTATATGTCTCGGATGCAATGATTGGTCATGTTGTTACGCTACTGCATGTAGGAATGGTTACAGGTACATTTGAGAGCCCTTAGCTTCTGCAGCTGAATGCGACCAAAATTATGCTCGGAAAGTTCGGGAGTGGTATGAACTCGACGAAGAATTTGCCAAAACTGAGAAAATTAATAACAGCATGATCCACATAAGTTAGGTCCACAAAGTTGAAAGCACCAAATAACACTTGACGAACTGGTTTGTAAGTGCGTAGAAAACTGGAATGACCACAGCGAGAGAAGCGAGGGCTGATCTTTGTGGCACGCGACTACTTGCAGGTCACTAACAACACGAAATTAATGGTGATGTTCGTGATCTGAGTTTTGCTGTTGTGAGAGTATGCATGATGGGACATCATGGGCTTTGCAGATGCGTGTGCAAGCATTAGGAACTAGTCTGTTGGTTAAAACCTAGCTGTGGGAGTAGTGTGGACAGTGATTAGTCTAGGGGCATGAGGATCAAAGTAGCAGTCGGGAATAATGGCATACGCAACCATATCGCATAACCCACTAGATGCACAGAGTCAGGAAACCGGTTACACTGGATATTGTGCTCATAATGACGACTTTATCTTTAAAAAGCTATTGATGGAACTCGCATTTGAACTTCGCAATCGTAGAATGATAAATTTGGACTTTTGTGTTAGAGGCTGCTCGACGGAGCAGAGTATACGCATACAAGAGTGGATTACCAGGAATCAAAAACTCGTCCAATCATAGCTCAAGTCACCTTGTTTCACAGACATAAAAAATGAATGGCAGTAAGCCGTACAGGCATACTGTTGGGGACATAAGCTATTTGGTAACGATCTGCGTCGTAAGTCTGGGGGCAGTCATCCGGTGCTCCTAAAACCATTGTCGCTATGCGCCGATTCATTTCCGATGTAACATATTAAGACACTGGCTAGCTAGTACCTTTCGCATTCCTTAGTTCTTAGTCTCTCCAGAACATTGTCCATGTCAAATTCAACTCTTGGTAGGCGTCTCAGACCTTCCGCCTACAATGCGCTTGGTATTTGCGTTTCCATAGGCTGATGAAAGACGAGAAATACAGATATCCTGACCCTCATCACTAACCCGTGAAGCGAACAAGAGCTGTCAACATCATGATTATTGCTTACCAGTGGAATAATGAGGTTGTTCACTTGCCATGAAATGTTCAATATAATTGCATGCCTACAATGTCAACTTGGATCACGAAAGCTATGTGTACTTCTAAAACAACATTAACCATCGTACCACAGACAACGCAGAGCAAACGACCCGGACGATTCGTTCAATCCTCTGCCGCTATAAAACGCAATGATGCTCTACTGCTAATACTGCAAATGAATATATTATTATTTGATGGAAATAATTCCATAGACTAAAATATTGCTCTGGCATGGGGACCATTTTGCAAATGTACCAGTGCTGTTGAGAGTGGCCATCCGTTGTTGTTATATTTTTTACAGTTTTATCTGATTTGTTTAGGCCAGCAGTTAAAGTGTTTAAGCTAACTGCAGATGACCCTCAACAATTGGATGCCATGCTTTTTCTATCGCGTGCTCAATGTTTAGCCTTTCCTTATACTAGGTTCAACCTCAGCTCCTAGGTTTAACAGTTGCAATTGTTTCACCAGTCGGGACTGGGATTGCCTCCCTTGTAGTCGTAGTGTTCTTCTACTATAGCCAGCAGCGATAGTATTTCAACTATGTGCTACAAAATATAAAATGTCGTCAGCAAATTTTGCCCTCATCGCTATTTCGTATGTTTGCCTTACGGATTTCTGTCTGATAATACCCTTTGCATCCGGCAGTTTCTACCCAACGCGAAGATCGAATATTACTAAAACCTATGCAGTGTTTTTTTATTGACCAACCTCCCATTCTTGCTGAAACCTTAGAGTGAACTGTCAAAATCGTATTATTCATGTCTGGTGAGGCTATAGCTGTGTAACGGTTTACACAGCGGAATTGCTGCAGTTTTGCTATCACTGCAGCGAGTACGAGCTTTGGTGCATTTCTCTGCATAAAAGGAACATTTCAGTGTTGCCAGTCAAAGATTTTATTATGATTCGTATTCTTCATTTATAACACGAATCATAAGGTCAATTGTATAAAGCATAGACAGGTTTCATTTATAAGGATCAAATTGTAATAAAAATCTGTTCACTTATACTGCATAAAACGATTTAGGAATTTTCGTGGTTTAGGTACATCAAACACCATCAGAGGGATGAAATGATACCTAAGGAAATTTCACCCAAACAACTTTCACGTGCTTTACCAACGACGCCGGATACCAGGAGGCTTCAGCACTCATAATATTACTTCAGCTCAACTAGATATTCTGTACGACGCTTTACTTTGTCCGGACACACCGTACATCAAGCAGCGAAATTAAAATAACTAACGATCATCAAAAATGGTTCATTTTCGCTAACCCAAAGTAGATTAACTATCTTTAACGGATATTGGTACAAAACTGGTGTACTGCTTTATCCATCATATCCACCGCTGTATACTACTGCCAAATCTCTCGGTAGATGAAAGCTATTAAACATGGTGCATCTCTTTTCATTACTTCGGTGTGAGTTAGTTTGTTTTGCTTATGGTGTGCCTACTTTTCTATGTACTTAAATGCAATCTGCAATTAATTATGCGCCTTTAACGAGTAGACTAGCTGATGTGAAAGCTTTTCTTTTTATAAATATAATTATCACAATAACCATCATTAATTCAATTAAAGGTCTACCTTGTATGAATCATACGATTAAAATGAAAGTTAAAGGATTGGTATGTGTACCTACTATTGATAAGCGAGACGAAATAAACACATTTACGTACGCAGCGAATTTAATTTGGATAAATTGTAATCATGATAATTAAGACTTACGTTTGTCAACAATTCAATAATTTGCTGGCGATTAACCGTTCAGATGTCTAAGCTTTAGTGACGTTTGCAAAATTTGGCAACGCATATTCTGATGAAGCGTTTTCATTGTATTTGACTTTAACAATATATTTTTCTACCTTAAAAATATGTATGCAATTCACCAGCCTAGGTATAACTTATATGATAAATTTTTGCAAAGCGTTATCGCAGATAATTTTTATTCCATTAAACATAATAGCGTAAATTTTCCTTAAACTGCTAACAATTATTTCATCTATGTTTATTTTAAGCATACCAAGCTCACGTGTTTCTTGGCGTGAAATCCATTCTTGGTCGTAAATTTCATTCACTAGTTTATAGTTGCCTAGTCAAAGCAAGTCAAACTACGCGTTACACAGGCGTACGGGTGCATTATCATTATTTTCACAGGAACACGGCAGGATATATTTAAACAAGCCTAAAACTGAATTAACAATTGAAGACAAGCATAAGGTCATGAAAATAGATAAACTGTTTCGTATCTGACAGCACTGTTCACCTACAATCTTTGGGAATACGGTACTTTTGAAGGTGAAAGATGCAGTTATCCGGACTTTGTTACGGACATTCAGAAGTGCGATTATTTCCCTCTCTACCTGTTTTGATTTTTGTCCAAACGATTTATTAGAACAAGTCCTCCACACACAGGCGAACCCAGCTTTGACCATTTCCACTGTACACTCTCCACTCAGTGCCAATAGCCAGCCTGACTATGTGTTCGACTCATACCAATATGATGTTCTCGCGGGCTTCGCCGCCCCATACCTGGATTGAGTGATTGTTTGGTTTATTGATCGTTTGATTTGCATGCGCTTGTGATACAGCTCACTCAGTTGTCCATGTGACTGCTGTGCGTTGGTACGCTGGTCTATTGTATGGGTTGTTTCTGACTATTGTAACTTGAGAAAGGATTTTGTACGCGTTTGGTCTGGACACCTTTGTAGTTAGCATTTGCTTTGATGCTCTAATCGGTTGTAAAAATAGCATCCTGATTATTCACAGCATTGTTTTCTCAATGGACTCGGCGGATTTTCACGAATCGCTCAAAGCCAAGCCGGAGTTGTCGATAACAAGCATAGTTAAAATAAACGACCCCCGTAAAATCATTTGTTTTTCTTGGTCAGCACAACGGCATTTGTTTTATCCAACTAGGTGATTAACCACAACAGAAGAGCAAACGATTTGGATATATAAATCATATACTGACACATAGTAAACATTGACTTACTAAATATTTCGGAATATATCTGCACCATCAAATGACAAATAGTTGATAACAACAGTAGCCTTGATGTGATGTCTTTCAACTGACGCTGAATTACTCTAACGAGTATGCGGATTTATTGTGCTAGAGATAATATTTGTGACTGTGAGATTCCGTTCACCGATTGGTTGGCAAAAGGAGCCACACTGGAGTGCAACGATTGGTTGAGGCAGCTTTCCGAACAATACGTACTCAGCTCGATATTATCCACAGTCATTACCATAGATAAACCACAACTTTGCTCTTATCACTTTACTTGTAAGCAAAACGTAACCCCATTTGATGGAGTATTGTAGAGATAGACAGAATTGGAGAATGGGATGTCCATTAACCTGTATTGATAAAGTTATGTGGTTAGTTGTAATAAAACTTAACATGGAACCCCACCACCGCAGACTGATCACTGGTTGTCCCTAGGAACTCTGCGTGTCAATAATATAAGGGAACAAAATGCTCAACGGAAGGTCTTATGGCTTGAGGATCTCCAAAGCCCAACACAAAAACAATTAGCGGCCGATCGACTAACGGCCGGCTTAAAACTTAACACCATTTTGTTGTCCACCCAAACACTTCTAAAGTCAAAAGATCTTCATGGTTGTATACTAAGACCCAAAGTTTTCCTAGTACGTTGACTGAAATTAGAGAACGCCAAGCGTTATAAGGATGCGATACGCTTATGATTACGGAGAGGTGGTTAAGCCTTGAGATAAGAGATACTGTAGTCAATTTACCTGGTATGTCGCTGCTTCGGAAACGTAGAGCTAGAAGTGGTGGTGACGTAATTCTGTATTACAAGGCTAACCTCTGATGTGAAATTATTACTACCCATAGATACCTGCCCCAGATTCATTTTGGTCCAGCTATGATTACGGAACAAAGACACATGCCATAGATTCGTTTTACCGTCCACCAAAATTTACGTGTGAAATAGACTCCGAATTGCATCACTTTCTGCAGGGTGTTTGGAGCACGAAATACAGTCATATTCTCATTGCCGGCGACTTTAATGTGCACAACCTGGAAATAGCGGCGACCGCTAGCGGGCAGTAGAATGCCTGTTTACAAGAGGTCTTTCCAGCTACCCTCTGTACATCATTGTTGCCTCTAACAACGGATTTCGCACTGCTAACAAGTCATGGAAACTTGGGCGTGCGCCCACCAACGAAGAACTATTGGTAGACTCAATAAGTAGAAGCACAGCACAGGGTTGTAGTGACCATGTGACTGCTGTTCAACAGTGTCTGTTTTACGAAATAGCATGAGGAAGAGTACAATAAAATGTTTACGGTCATGCACTACAACGGGTTATCGGCGATTGCTAAGGTGATATCTTTGACCTTCTTAGCTGAATGTCTTCCAGAAACCGCAATGGACAATTACACAGCGGACCTGCCAGATAAGTGCTCAAACGGACGACTAACATATCTGTTGATTTTGCAGTCTAACCCAGATAAGATTGCAGCATTTGTCATGCGACTGCTCTATAACCCATAATTAAGCACTGGTCGTTGTTCAATGGAGCTGAGAGGAAACAGTGCACATTGCACGGAATAGCAACATAGGCGGAGACTGCATGCATCATGGAAATATTCATAAATGCTGCCAAATTCACATGATATACTCCGAAGTATTACGTGCAGAGACGATTTAAGATACGGTGCTACGAATCCATTTTTTATAAAATACGCGGTAGCAAAAATAGCAACCGCGTAGCAATATATACGGAAAATATAATCGACGCTTGACATTTGACACACTTTGCAGTCCACGGAAGGTACTAAATATATGCTAAAAATATTGTGATGGCAAAAACATTTAACTATACTAAGCGGTCATCGTGCACCCATAGATATTCCAAGTTTGAATCGTGGGATTATAAACTGACTGCAAAAGATAAGGGAAGGGCAAACCGCAGCATGATAAAAGAACAATGAATTATGGCGGGTTAAAGTGCATCCGCAAGATATGATAAATTCGCAAATTCAAAAGATACGCGGCTTATCCGCTTAAGAAATTAACTAGCAGAAACGCTGCGGAATTATAGTAGTGTAAATGATAATTCAATGAAAACTACGAGGCAATATAGGAAGAGTTATTACTAATCTACTCCGTAAGAAAAGTAAAAGCGAGGATACTCACATCCGTACCAAAATCTCAGGTTTAGGTGACATGTTAATCGGGTTTAAAGAAATAATTAATATATTCCAAATAGCACAGTTTAGCCAACGAAATGGTTGAGGCGAAGGTCAAGATCCATTTGTTTCTTTTAAAATATCCAACGTGCGGTAGGAAACAACTAAGTTTGGGAACGAGTCAAGTAGTTGACATATCCGAGGAGAACAATAATTACGCCGACATTCCATGCCGTCATACTGCGCACATATTTGCAAAGAGTCACCTCTGCTGCTAATGTTATGGATGCGTTTAACTAATTAACGGCAAGCGTGGTCAGGCTCGAACAATATTTGGTAGACTAATATGAGATGGTCGCGCAGCTTTGGTACCGGCCACAGAAAGCTATCAGTGAATTCAGCCTTTGATGACAGAACAGATTTCGTAGGCCCTTGACGTTCTTTGTGACTCTGGGTCTTGGTTTATCCAGCACTTCTAAGTCGCCATTCTACCAACGTTGCCAAGCTGGATGGCGTATTCAATCTGCGGGCGTACGTAGGAGTTATGCATCAAGGAGAAGATGAATGAGCCGATGAGTACAATTGGTGATAGCAAACGTGCTTTAGAGCCAAACCAGCACACGGTCAGAGCAGACATGGAAGTGCTAGTGAAACTTTTCGAGGAATTGACCTGCATGGAAGCATGTCCCTTGGAGAGAATGCCAATGATGGTCTTATTACTTTACCAGCAAATTTAGATAAATTCGCATTCATTATTAGTGTGATCAACCAGTCCAACACTTTGAAAGATGCAACCAAACAATCAGCCATGTAAACGAGTTTGGGAAATTCCTCGAAAAATTCGAATAAATATTATCCGTCACAAGCAATTCCGTTGTAAGCCATGACCAGTCACATCAGTTGGACTCTGCCTCGCCTTTCCACGAAATGTTCGTATACTTATTCATTTACGATATTTCATGAAACTGTTTAATCTGCAGTTGATACGGTAAAGCCATGTCCCATTGAAAAGACAATGACGGATTTCAATGGCTTGCTTCGGTATGTGGATTGTGCGGTAGTAAACGGTAATCCGTCGGCAGAAAGATAGATGCAGATTAAGTAACTGCCAAAGATCACTGATGAAAGAACATGCCATCCAGTATCTTGATATCAGGGCACGAAGTTGCATAAGGGATCGCTTGGTATCCATCACCGAAACCTAAGGCTGTCGCACATTCGAGGAAACTGTATTATGCACAATTGGTTAGTATTGCAACAGCTTGGTATTTGCTTGTTATTTAGGATAATCAACTGCCACTTCATTATTTTATTCGTTAGCAGTTATTGGTACATCAAATGTACGGCACGAACGCGTGTCCATTCGATTTACTGTGCAACTCGAGGTTAACTTTGATTTTCTGTACATTCGACGATATTTCTTAATCCCCATAATCTAAAATGAAGCAGTTTGGCAAGGATGTCACATGGTCAACAATAAACACTTTTATGGTATGTAATTCCGGGTGTCAATAAGGATAGCCTCTCCTTATCTCCTTATTCGGCTTTGCGTGCCGGAAGTGCGACCCTCTCAGTATCCTTAGACCACATGCGACCAATGTTTGTTGCGCGGCAGCGAAGCGTCGGTACTGCGTACTGGTGTACTGCTGATGCCGTTCTTTCTTTCTTCGTTTTTACGGAATATTTTCCAACCAGAAAGTAGAATTTTTTAACCTTGTACTCAATAATCCAGTAATATTTCCGTTTTTACCACTAATCCGATATAATGTAGCCGAAACAATTGAAATCGCGCCATGAAACAAACCCAGCGTGACTTGCTACAGCATAATGCTGAGTTACCCCAAACCCACTGCCCGCCTCTAAATTGTCGATTAGAGTATAATCCTGTATTGTGCCTGAAGATCTACAAATGGCATAAAGTTGCACGAACTCATAAAGGCGAAATCTGGTTGGTAAATAAGTTGTTGTCAGATTTGTGGTTACCAAAGTTGAGGAAATGTTGAAAGGAAAACGTGGAGTTCAGCGCACGCTTGCAAACCTGCGTCGTTTGTATAATAGGAATAGTAATAATAATAACGTATATCCGCGTGCATAAGAGATATGCTTTTATCAGCCTGATCAAATAGCTAAAATAATTTCATATGTTACTTAAAAGCATAGATAAAGGCTAAGGATAAGCAGTGCAAAACCTTGAATAAGCAACAGATAATTCATGGTGGCCTGAAGGAGAACTCTGGGTACGGGAGAAAATATTACTTTCCGTGATTAAATGAAGAAGAACAATTTTATGGTCATAAGAGAAATAGAAAAGCTGAGTGGCTTCTTATGGAATAGAGCATCTGATTTCGATTAAAGAACATCTCTCAAAGTCAAAGTTCTAAAAACAGGGAAAAGCGAGGTATTTAGTAAATATCAGTTATTTTTAAATAGGTTAAACAGTGTATATACTACGGCCATTTCGTCAAAGCGGTAAGAAGACATAAATTGCGCTATGTCAACATTTTGCTTGTTCTCATCAGTCGCAAACCGGGTACAAGCGGAATACAAAGACGCCTATATACAGGGAAAAATTGGCACAACCATTCAAAATGTCAAAATCCAGACCGTGGCAAACTAATTGGTTATCGCAATAATTCCTGTGCACACTACGCAGGTTGATAAGTCCTAATTAGCAAAGCCTCACTAATTGCCCAAATTACCAAATTGTCGTTGCGTAATAACACGTCGAACGCAGTCACCAAGTTCAAATGATGTCAGTTACCAAGAGATGCTTTGTGTTGGACGATGCTGGGCTCCGGTTCATCCTAGGATCCACTCTGTTCTGTTGCGGCATGATTTGTTCAGACCACCTCAGCACATTTTCAGCTACCCTCTGAGTTAACTGACGGTTAGTCCTGCCAATATAAGGTCATCGCAACGGCAGGTGAAACAGTAAAAGTCGTGAAAGGCCGAACAGAAAGATGGGTTTCTCTGACGGTCATAAATAACATGGCTACACGTCGTATGTCTGAGTTGCAACTGCGCGGTCGCGTATGTATGAGTAAGCGCAATACGCAATTTATGTCTGATGCCATTTGCTACATAGTTTCCTTCGAATGGCAAGAACAAATAAACACACATTTTATTTGCAGTTAACAATGGTATTTGCTCCTTCGGATGCTTGCCGTGGATCTGAAGGTAGATTTTATGATACCGATATGACACCAAAGTTCTGCAATAGTACCTCTTCGGCTGGACTGAAGCTGTTTTTGGTGGAGTAGGAGTTGATGTCATTTAGCTAGAATTCTCAAAAGCGTTTGATGGCTTATCCAGCCAAATTAACCACCATAAACTTTAGCTTTATGGATTTGGCGACCCACGTATGTGTTGGATAGGCAATCATTTGTACGAACGTCGATTGGAATAGAGAGTGCGAGAATCCATATCCGACTCAATGGAGGTAGAGTGCGACATAATCCAAGGCTCGGTGCTCGAAACTCGCCTATTCTTTATTTTCATAAACTATCTAGAAAGGCAGATTACTTCCGAGTTCCTATTCTTTGCAGATGATATCAAGTTATAGCGAGCCACCAAATACCTGAAGGAGCACGCAAAGTTCCAGCGTCACCACAACACCAATTCAAACTGGCCAGTTTTGAATACCCTATCGTTCAACGTACAAAATGGCTCTCTGTTCAATGCCGTAATATATATATGACTAGGTGCGATTGCTTGGGTCAAATAAATTGCCAACAGATTTGCAAGAAATCGAAATTGTTGAATTTAAAGTGGAATTAACTGTTCAAAACATTCAGAGGCAGCTGCGAAGATAGCCAAAAATCACCCCGGGTTGCTGCGGATAGCGTATGGCATGTTCTTTCATCAGTGATCTTTGGCAGTTACTTAATCTGCATCTATCATTCTGCCGACGGATTACCGTTTACTACCGCACAATCCACATACCGAATCAAGCCATTGAAATCCGTCATTGTCTTTTCAATGGGACATAGCTTTACCGTATCAACTGCAAATTAAACAGTTTCATGAAATATCGTAAATGAATAAGTATACGAACATTTCGTGGAAAGGCGAGGCAGAGTCCAACTGATGTGACTGGTCATGGCTTACAACGGAATTGCTTGTGACGGATAATATTTATTCGAATTTTTCGAGGAATTTCCCAAACTAGTTTACATGGCTGATTGTTTGGTTGCATCTTTCAAAGTGTTGGACTGGTTGATGACACTAATAATGAATGCGAATTTATCTAAATTTTCTAGTAAAGTAATGAGACCATCACTGGCATTCTCTCCAAGTGACATGTTTCCATGCAGGTCAATTACTCGAAAAGTTTTACTAGCACTTCCATGTCTGCTCTGACTGTGTGCTGGTTTGGCTCTAAAGCACGTTTGCTATCACCAATTGTACTCCTCGACTCATCCATCTTCTCCTTGATGCATAACTCCTACGTGCGCCCTCAGATCATTTACGCCATCCAAGCTTGGCAACGTTGGGGCAATGGCGACTTAGAAGTGCTGGATAAACCACAACCCAAAGCCACAAAGAACGTCAAAAGCCTACGAAACCTGTTCTATCATCAAAGGCTAAATTCACTGATAGCTTTCAGTGGCCGGTACCAAAGCTGCGCGACCATCTCATGATAGTCTACCAAATATTGATTGACCCTGACCACGTATGCCGTCAATTAGTTAAACGCATCCATAACATTAGCAGCAGAGGTGACTCTTTGCAAATATGTGCGCAGTATGACGGCATGGAATGTCGGCGTAATTATTGTTCTCCTCGGATATGTCAACTACTTGACTCGTTCCCAAACTTAGTTGTTTCCTACCGCACGTTGGATAGTTTAAAAGAAACAAATGGATCTTGACCTTCGCCTCAACCATTTCGTTGGCTAAACTGTGCTATTTGGAATATATTAATTATTTCTTTAAACCCGATTAACATGTCACCTAAACCTGAGATTTTGGTACGGATGTGAGTATCCTCGCTTTTACTTTTCTTACGGAGTAGATTAGTAATAACTCTTCCTATATTGCCTCGTAGTTTTCATTGAATTATCATTTACACTACTATAATTCCGCAGCGTTTCTGCTAGTTAATTTCTTAAGCAGATAAGCCGCGGATCTTTTGATTTTGCAATTTTATCACGACAGTCCTGCTGGGCGTGTCGTGCGGTTTCAATTTTACTTAAATCTTTGTTCATTCTTGTAATTTTTTATCCTTTCGTCTTTTACGGATCTCAGTGTTTTGTTGTTGAGCATGTTTTTCTGAATCCTATTTGTCTTTTGTAACACCGGTGTGTGCTTTATGTCATTTGTGTTCGCCTACCTTCCTCAAATCTGAAGTTTATAATGATTTGTGTGAATATACGCATTTGAACCAAAGCAAAATTTAATGCTAATCCTTGCTTCATTCATCGTTGCTAGAGTAGCTGCTGTTGTTACATCTTACGGCGCTCGGAGTAGTTAAGTTTGGACGATGAGTTAAAGGGGACTTTGGTGTATTACCTAGGCACGTTTTCTGCGCACGTGATTGCGCTTCCCGCCACATCTAAATACAATTATGCATTTCTCTAGCACCGGGCGATTACAGCTTTTGAACACATGTTTTTAAGTTCGCTCGTCGGGAATGCTTTCATGATAAGCCTTGAAATTCTTCGTGCTCTGGCCGTTGTGAATACTACTTGCTCACCAAAATTCAGAGTGCCAGAATACCTGATGTCTAGATCACGTATAGGTTTTGTACCGTGGACGAGTTTACCACCACGGCAAAGTGTATTTGGTGGAAGTTCGCACTTGCAATTCAACGCATTGCATTTTCCGTTAAGTAGGATATTTGCCAATTGGTGCACCACGATTCCAAGGCGAGCTAGTCTATGCGAACGTTTTCTAGAGTATTGCTCAAACACGCAAGCTCGTAGTGTAAAGTATTTTATGTTAAAAGCAAAGATCTTAAGGTTTGTTAGCTTCTTTCATATGAGTGAACTGTAGAGGAAGTTGCTAACGATTACCTGAAAGCAATAATGAGCCTGCTGAACAGCAAAAGTAACCTCACGCAGAATAACGATTAGTTTCTTGTGACGTGCGGAATGAAGCCTTAAATTTATGCACCCTGTCCTATCCGCATACGAGCCAAGTTCATCCAAACATTTGCGGATCATGCAGAATAACATGTAATACGTCTGTATAACAAACTCACTATGAATGACGAATTTAAGTGTCATTCTGCGCCAAAGTAACTTATCTCCTGGGCGACAGGCTTGGTAATGGTTTGCTCCATCATCATTCGTATCGGCTAATTGGTGAAACATCGGGAAACTCCAGAGTAATACTCAATCTCATTGTGTGTGTTGAAAGTGAGTTGCCAGGCGTTTATTTTTGGTCTTTTGGAAGATCTGCCTTAAACATTGGCAAAATTTTAACGGAAGCAAAGGAAGGCTGCAGCACGTGGATTGCTTTATAGATTTTGGTATCCACCTTGTCAGTAAGCAGCGGCTGGCGACCTGTAGGGTGCGATAAAGTAGAGTTATTCTAAACTGGCGTAAGTTGAGAACAAAACGCGTGTTAATGACGTTTTTTTAATTGTGCGCATTAACAAGTCCGTACCGGTAACGATGAATGATGGAATGATGGGTTTGTACAAACACTTATTTGCAGTCGCACCATGTGTGCAGAAGTGGATGTGCTGAAGCACTTAATACAAACATAGGCGTAACGGAAGCATATTTCGAGGGTTCCGGACGTATGATTTCTAGTGACTGTTACTCTGTTCATTCCCGGAGCTTGTTAGAGCACGTAGACGTCTGTGATAATGAACAATTCATTCTGTGAATACATTGATGGGACGTTTTGCCGGACGCCCCATCGGCATAGTGTTGTCCGTGGATGTCAACAAGCCTTCTCGTAATCTTTCTATAAAATTTTGGAGTGACTGAAATATACTAAGCGAATATGGTGTCACAATTTGCCATACTTTAGCGAACCACGGCATCAGTGGGAGTAAATGGATAGTCTGTACTGAGCATCATGTGTTTTCTTACCCCGGAGTAGTAATTCCAGGGCCGCATATGTGTCTCTCTCACTTAGGCATGAGTATCTAATAAACTTAGTAGTTCAGGGTCAGTCCAGAAGATGTGCTATGCACTAGCTTAAAACGAATATAATGGCTAAAAATGAAAACATTATATGCTTATTTCATGGTTGTGTGTAGAATCAGGTTGACAATGAAGTTCCGTTGATGAGCACAAGCAATGCATTTGGACAATATATGACATGCAGCGAAGGTGCACAAAGGTTCCGATGGGTCTCTTGCACAAAAATGTGCAGGCCTTAAGATGGGGTACCATAGTTGAATGAGTCCGTCAGTGTTAAACGATCTGACCTTGAACGCAAGGTTACTAAAATATTATCAGAAGCGTGAATGAATACCCGGGACCTATAGTCGATAATAAGTACTAGTCAATCGCCTACCTGCAGTGATATGTGTAGAGTACTCTGAACCCAAGCTATTGCTTCTGCTCTTAAGTGAAGAAAACCTGCTGGAAAATGATAAGTGATGCACACTTCTGCTAATGGTTAAACATATCTAAATATAGTCAGACCTTTACCAAAATTTGCAGAAACCTTCCTTATATATCATCCAAACAATAGTTGAGAACTGAAGTTATGTTTTTAGTTTATTGCATACTTATTTCCATTTGATCAAGGTAAAACTTCCGTGATGAGTACATTTACTGCAGTGGCGTTGTCACCCCTGCAAAAAGCTGTTCCATGTATGCAGCTAACATTTTGCATAACTGCTCAGATATGGTTAGGCTGTACGCTACACTGGACGCAAGTCTGTGTTTATCTTACATTTTCTTACACTGATTTTTAAAAGTTGTATAAAATTTGAATTAAGTATAGACCAAAATATTGGGACGCTTGATTTTAGCATGTAGCAAGTAGATGCTAATTAAATCATGTCTGTCAAATTTCAATTGTTTTGTTTCAATTGTATTGAAATTATGTTAACAAATATAACCTATAGGTACCAGAATGTTATGCTGAGAAATGACCTTTTAACTTTTAATATGTTCCAAATGCGTCATTCTCCCATATCTAGCACATGTACTGTGTATATAATTTTATGGCCTCCCATATTATGAACTATAAAGTAGGACTAATCTTGATTTCTCAATTGCACCAGCAAGGTAAAAATCCTCTTTATCTTTCTCATCCATGACAAACTCTCTACTCCGTAAACGCCGTTTACGTGTTGATAGTTCTTTAACTTCTGAGTTTGTTCTTATTCTGTCTAGCTTATTAAAAATTCTGGTAGAGAATCCAGAAGGCATATGGCAAAAGCCGCCCCAATGGAGTTTGTGTTGTGAGTTCCTTTATCCATCCCCTTCTCATTAGGTTTCTCCTTCAAACCCGATATCATGCAAAACGCACAATATAAAAGTAAACGTTTATTTTTTGTAGTATAATGTTGTAATTTGTAGTGTAATGTTTTAGTCATAAGAGACTAAAAAGTATATTTGGTATTGCGGCACATTAGCTGAAATGTGTTGCTCATCCTCATCTGACGTGTGCTGCTGCTGATGATGTCGACCCAGCATCTCAGATATAGGTAGCCTACTCCACTCTCCGCACACACGCGCGACGTGCGTGCTCCTGGTTCATTTGGATTATTCCCCTCTATCCTCTCTCCATCTTCTCGCAGCGTTGTCACTGTACACGCATCCGAACCGGATTTACCAGCCCTGCACATTGATCCATCATACGTGGAAATATCTTCTACGATTAGAGACTGCGCCATCACTAACCGTTTTCACTGGCATCCGTGATTAGGCGCAAGCGGATACCTTAATCACATTAAGCTGTTTACCTTTCTGTGTGACACCATTCGAGACAGAATTCCTGAAGCAGCCCGAAAAGCCTAAGCTTATTCCGATCCAATGTTGCTCAACACAGCTTTGAAAAATTTTGTGATCTGTTAATCTGTGTTTAGCGCTGGGTTCAGATTCAGTTAGCAGGTTCCAGTCACTCACCATTCCTTGTGATCTTGTCAGCCACTGCGCCTGCATAACCCGTCACATAAACCGCGCGAACAGGATGAACGCAGCTGTCATCTGTCACACATGTGAAGCTTGGCTTGTACTCTGGTTTTTCCCACCAGTTTGCACGCAGTTGCCTGATGTTTTACTTCTCTTGGTTGGTGTACGGTGCCCACGTCATTTCATGCCGTTATGTACTGCTATGTAAATTGGTGCGCTAACTCCGCAGTTATGCACGGTCGCAGCAACGGTTGCATATCTTGTAAACCCACAGTCATGATTTTCTTGAGTGGCTATTTTTGAGGATTACCTTAACAAAATTTCCGTGCTCATTTGAAAGTGCCGCAAGATCTCATGAACCGTGCGGACCGGACTATTGTTTGAGGTGAAGTTATCATCCATCAATATCTACGCGGCGACACAATGCTTTTCTCCTTCGTCCAGCGTGCCTGTCAGAACGACTGTGTGCAATTTGCCTTCATCTTAGATGGTCCCATCATCAGTGAAGTAATCACATGCGACAAAGTCAAATTCTCTATACGATATAACTGAAGGTTACCGAGCATTGAAAAAATGTCGGTTGTTAAGCAAAAGGAATCAGACTGATACTTGTTTAGCTCCTCGTTATCACTAGAGCGTTTAGCGCAGAAAATATCATCCTCATCCTCAACATTATTAGGCACGTTAGCTAGAGGTGGGAAACACCTCAGCTATTGGGCCGAAATGAATAGAAGAATAAAGGAGAGAAAGTATGCAACTGGTTCAAGCCGACTGAGCGAACAATAACGGATGGGCATTGTTCCGACAAGCTACCAGCCAAGAACTGTGCATCAAAAAAAATTACTATGCTAAATAGTGAGGTCGTGGTTGGAGGGGACGCTAAGAAGGATGGAGTGGGACAAAGAAACACACAGCACGAACGCCACTGAGGTCGTCTCATAGACACACCAGCAAGTGTATCCAGGCAAATGTGCTTATCGTCCTTTGGACCCCAACCAGGGAGTCGAGATGCTCCAACCGAGGTTAGCTCCGACGTGTGGGTCTTCATTCCTCTCGACCAAGTCATTGCTTGTCCACTCCTCTTCTTCTTCCATCCACACACTCGGCGCGCAAACAACGCACGTCGCGGGAGTCGGTGACCTGACATGCGTAACGCGTGGCCGAGCCATAGGAGTCAGGTGCGTGAAATAACGGTGCTGAGCGGTTCATTTCCTTTTCCTATGCCATAAACAAGGCGTCGAGCACGATCGTTGCTAACTCGGTGTTCCTACCAGATGTGGGCCAAATTGCGAAGGCACCGGTGGTCGAAGCTAACTAGCCTTTTTATGTCCGCTGATGTAAGGGGCCAGGTTTTACAACCGTACAGTAGAGTCGAACGTACTGCTGCATTATACACTCTACCCTTCAGGGCGACAGTGATGTCGAGCCGGCGCTATAAGTGGTGGTGGTTAGCAAAAGCGCCTCGAGCTTTTGCTATACGTTTCGTGATCTCATCTTCAACATTTAGGGCGCTGATACAACTTCCCAGAGGTAGAATGTTTGAACGACTTCTAGCTGATCCCCACTAATGGTCAATGTATGTGTCGATCCCTGCCAATCTTGCAGGAACGCTCTGCACTTCGAGGATGAGAAGTAAAGCGCGAAGTGACGGACAGCCATTGATAATGTGTCCAGTGCCGCTTGCACGTTTGCGAGCTGTCACAGATTAGGGCAATTTCGTCAGCATACTCCAAGTCAAGAAGTCGATCTCCTGGGAGTAGATCTATACCTTTTAAGGCGTGTCCTGTGAAGGCGATTTTCATGACTTCGTCATTAGCGAAGTTGAATAAGAAGTGCCAGCGGGAATCCTTGTCTCACACCGCTGAAGGTATTAAATAGCTACGACAGCCTGCCGTAAGCTCTCAATCTGCCCGGGCTACTCGAGTATAATGCTCGGATAATATTTACATATTTCTCATGTACACCTTTCCTGAGTAGACAGTCCCAAATTGCATGTTTATCCACTGAATCGAATGCACTTTTGATATCTAGGAACACGACAACGGTGGGCCGTCAATATGTGTGACGGTGCTCCAACAATTGACGCAATGTAAATATGTGATCAACGAATCCACGACCTTGATGAAATCCGACTTGCTCTTCACGAATCTGATTTTCACGTGTGCCAGTCAACCTGTAAAAGATGACAGTGGCAAGCAGTTTAGAGGCGATATAGATCAGACTGATTCCTCTATGGCTGCCGCATTCCGATCGTCAGCCTCCCTTGGAAATTAGGACTATGACGGAGCAGCTCCAGTAGGTTGGGACAGTTTCCTGCTCCCACAGTTTCACTAGTAGTTCGTGTAAAATATCTACAAGAGCAGGTCCCCGAAGTTGAAAACGGATGATGGGAATTCATCTAGTCCGGCAGGTTTATTTAACTTTTCAATTCGATATCATATTCGACTATTAAGAGAGAAGGTAGATCCTAATGATCAGACCACGGAGTGTGGAGGTCAGTTGCCGGCGAGAAATATAACGATTCCGGCCGATTAAACTGCTTGGCAGATTGGTCAGCTTGACGCTTCAAGCATTTTGACAAGTTGTAGACGGGCTGTCAATTCTAGTCTCAGATTTTTTCAATAAAAATAAATCTACTGCGGCCCGATTCCATTATCAGCCGGAAAAACTTATGATTTGCCAAGCTTTGATCGCAGAAAATTTGGGACTACACGGCAGCGCGAATGGAGTACGAGTGCCACGCAGCTTCACGAAACGCTCTCCTGAGAAATCCACTTGCGTTGGTCATTTACCGATATGTATGTTTATAATCCACGTAAGATAGTCTTGTGAAATAAACTCGCCAATGTGTGCTACGCTAAAGTGAATTGTCAAGAAAAGAAACCCAGGAAATGGCAATAATATGTATATAATTCAACGAAGTGACTTTCACTTCTTACCGCTAAGCGTCCTAGCATATATCTTGAGTTCAGCAGCACATGCAGCGTTAGTCTACCAGGGGATTAGAAATAAATGTTTGAAAAACTGAGGGAAAATATGCAAGTGTTTCTCCTCCCCACGCAGAATTAACACGAACTTATTCTCGTCCACGGGTTCGTCCTCAGGTCCAAGGTGAAACGGCGAATTAATTCCATTTGTTCCTCATGATACGCATATTATCAGTCATCACTCGCTGTCTATGTGCTCGGCTTAATCTTGCGACCCGGACAGGACAAGGATCGGCCTCCATCGACCTCTTGGGGTTCTTTGCACAACGCAAAAATCCAAGCTGTGGAGATTTTTCTCATCGTTTTTCCGTCCAGTTCTTGGCTCAACGAATGCTTTGGTTACTTTATCACGGTCTTTTGGGCTGAGATCCAAGTGGACATAAAATATTTCTTCTTTTATCCTTCAGGTGCACTTAAGTATGCGGCGATATTCGGCCACAAGATCAGATTATTTTAAGGGGATGAAACTTTGCATATTGGTTCTGCTGATGCCGAGGCGGAAGACGGAGACAATATTAATCCGCAGTTACTCATCCTCAAATAGTAGAGAGACCATGCACTTGGTCGTCCAAAATCCCCTCCGAATGTGGTTGCTTGTCCGATTCAGTGACATCGATAATGACCAAACACCGCTCGCTGGGAGATCTATTTCCCTCGGGCTTTAGGGGTTGAGAACTCGACCTCAAGAATTTCTCCAACTGTTTCATTACTTTCACTAGGTATTCCATTTGGTGACTTGTGGGGTCCTTGCAAGTGTTAGGCATCAAGGCCCTCTTTATATGCTCACGGCGCACAGCCGTTTCTGACTAATTGTCTGGCACCGCGCCTAGACGCACGACGACAGCATAGGTCTCCTTTTTAGACTGTATGTTAAGTTCACCATGTGTCAGTGTCTTTGTCGATGAGACAGAGGTGTCGCGGTTGCAGATGTTCGATGTCGCGTGTTGGACACAGCAGGTGGTGCGGTGGAAATCAGATTTTTCTTCCCCTGATTAGGCCGAAGCTCTGAGCGGTGATGAACAGATCCCAAAACTCCTATCTATTTCAGAAGCTTGGCCCGTATCAAAAATGAAAAGAACAACCAATAATGAAGTCCACTGTATGAGTTCATACATGTTTGCTTTAGTATAACGGCAGTGGATATGAAACCATCCCTTTCAGTTCTTGCACTACACGGCCTTTAATACGGTGGTAATTCCTTTGCGACAATCCACACAATTAGTTGATTACTTTACCTTGGATTTGAGAGTGATTTTGACAAAGGTGAATCTCTGTTCCACGTTTTTATACAAATGTTATTATCAAAAGCTATTTCTTCAGTGACAATCTAAGATGCAACCGTTAACGAGACTGATTGCAAATTTGCGCAGTGCTTGGATATGCAGTCATCCGGAGCACCTACGCGGGAAAACTAGACCATCTCCTTTGATCTTACAAATTTCATCACTGAATTTAAATATCATGTTGATTCCGACTGCACTTCCAAGGCGTGGTTCAGCCGCTTAGAAGAGAGGTTCCGGAAAATACATCGTCTGGTTTGAAAGCTACGTACTAATGAATATTCAAGATTCGCTGACCACGGCATGCCCTGCGAGCCGGAGGACATCACCTTCAAAGAAACTTCGGCCCTATTCAGACAAAACTTTTGTTGTGGCGGCGTCTCTTGTTTGCATTCGCTGTCAATGTCTGAAGATTGTTAAGCGAGGTACGACGGTTATGTTGCACTAACGCACATGGTTAGCCGTGAGTGTGAACGTTCCATTCTGCGCTCTTCGACAGGTGACCAGTTTACTATCACCTATTTGTCAGTTCTTTGCAGTCTGCACGCAACACGGAAACCCGCTAGGTTAGATAATATACGAAGTTGACATTAAAGTCTCTTTTAGACGAGTGCATGCGGTTGCTCACCTTGACTCCGCCATGATTGAACAGATTTGCCCCACCATAGACAATACGGTTCATGATGTGTAAAAGTCATGGGATCTTAGCTCGAACAAGCTGTTCAACAAAGCAGCGAACAAGCCACCTACATCTTGTCGGTCAAGAGGTGCATGCCATGTTGCATATAACAGCCCATTAAAGCGTGAAATATGAGATAAGCGGAAGTAGCACGACGCAAAATGATTTTGAAATTGGTGGAATAAGTGTTCGCTAAGCTCGGCATGTTGACTGCATCCGTTTCGTCACCACTCGAAGTGTCATCGTCAGTGCGCGTGTGATATCAGAGTGTCGTGAACCAGTCCTACAGAAAAATACCTCTGAAAGCTTGACGCGGAATCACTGTAGGTGATATACCTTTTTCAGTGATTCGAGACAAAGAAAAATAGGTATCCCTGTACTCATCTAGGGGACCCCAAGTAGGCTGCAGTTCGATACAGCCACAGATATAAGGATCTTACAAAGAACACTTGGAACCACCTAAAGATCCTGAAGAGGGTAGCATCCAACATAATTGAA
>CALYDF020003605.1:0-12605 GCA_944474145.2 Dicrocoelium dendriticum
TGAAGAGCAAGCCGGACTTCGTGGAGGTCGTGACTGCGTTGACCACCTCTTCACCTAGCGGCAGTTGTTGGAACCCCGTCACATATATTGGCGGCCCACCGTTGTCGTGTTCCTCGATATCAAAGGTGCATTCGATTCGGTGAATAGACGTGCACTTCGGGCTGTCTACTCAGAAAAGGTGTACCTGAGCAATATTATCCGAGCATTATGCGCGCGTAGCTCGGGCAGAGTGAGGCCTTACGGCAAGCTGTCGCCGCCCTTCGATATCTCCGGCGGTGTGAGACAAGGATGCCCGCTGTCACCTTTCCTCAGCTTCGCCATTGACTAGGTCATGGAAATCGCGTTCACTGGACACGACCTAGAAGGTGTGGAGCTGTTCCTAGCTGAACGACTTCTTGAATTAAAGTATACTGACGACATTGCTCTCATTTCTGACTGCATCCAAACGTGCCAAGCGGCACTGGACCAATTCGCATTGCCTGTCAATTATTTCGGGCTTTGCTTTGCACCCTCCAAGATTGGCATGGACCGGCTCTTGCGCCGACTTTTGGTAAGCATCACCTAGAGGTCGTTCAAAAATTTAACTACCTGGGCCGTTGTATCAACGTCCTTGAGATCGACTTAGATCATGAACTCTATATCAGAAGCTTGAAGTGCTTTTGTTAGTCTTCGCCACTTATAGCGCCAGAGCGTCATCACTCGCCCTAAAGGGTAGAGTGTATAATGCAGCGTACATTCCACGCTACTGTACGGATTTGAAAGCTGGCCCCATAGGTCAGCCACGATGAAAAGGCTAGTTACGTCCGACCACCGGTGCCTTCGCAGTTTGGCTCATTTGTGGTGGGAACACCGAGTAAGCAACGAGCGTGTTCGACGCCTTGTTTAAAACACAGGAAAAGGAAATGTACCGCTCAACACCGTTGTTTCACGCAGCAGACTCCGATGGCTCGACACTTGTTACGCATCCCAGCCCACCGACTCCCGCGACGTGCGTTGTTTGCTCACCGGGCGTGTAGATGGAAGAAGAGGAGGGGTGGCCAAGCGATGACTTGGTCGAGAAGAATGAAGGCCCTCACTTCGGAGCTGGCATCAGTTGTTACGTCATGACTCCCTGGTTGGGGTCCGAAAGACGATGAACGCGTTTGGCTGGATACACTTGCTGATGTGGCTAGGAGCCGACCTCAATGGCTTTCGTGCTGTGAGTTTCTTTGTCCCTCCCTATCCCTCTTAGCCTCCCCTCTAACCACGACCTCGTCTCTTAAAATAATATAATATTGCATTATAAATATTTTGCTGCGTACTTGCCGCCTGGTAGCTTTCCGGAACAATGCCCATCTGTTACTGGTAGCTCAGGTGGCATGCGTCCTTTGCATGTTTTTGGTTGTTGCTTTTATTTATTGCGGCACAGTAGCTGAGGTGTTTTCCACCTCTAGCTAACGTGTACAATGATGCTGATGAACAATGGACAATGATATATTACAGGTAAAATGGCGATTGCTTTACAAGTCCAGTAGGATGATTGAAGTGAAATTAAACATAAGTGTAAATCTTCCTTTTAAGCGTCTAGCAATTCAGGTGCCCCTTATTCATATAGACATTTTTAAATATGTACTGAATTGTTACTGTAGAGTAACATGGGAAGTAATATGGGGAAGGTATATGTTAAAAACAAAAGAAACGACAAAGCTTACTCATGCGCCGCTTTCTTGGACTGAGGTAATTGATGAATGCAGTTGTAATATATCCGAAACTATATTCCACAACAGCAGCGGTGAATCACAAAAGCTGAGAATGAACACCGTTTGTTTACGTTAGGTTGACGCATACATGACTGATTATATGGCGGAATGTAAGTTGATAAGCGAATCATCCAGACGTCTTTTGGATACCGTTAGCATGGGGGAAGAAACAACGTATGTGAGAAGAGCGTTCCAGTGTTGACGCACACGAAAGGAAAAGAAATTCCGGTGGCATTCCAACCGGCTGTATTGTGCGTCCGGCTTTTGATGATGTCCTCTGAGTGTGGTATTGCTAATCGGCTTTAGTAGACGACAACAAGAATGGTTTGGATTCCTCAGGATCAGATAAGTCATTATAAAGTCGCCACGCATGCGTCTATATTGTCCACTGTAGACCCCCAGGGCTTTCAGCCTCAGTCGGTGAAAGAGGTGAAATAGGCCCTTTAATATCTGGGTCGCTCTTCGTTGTGTCAGTTCAAGAGCTGTAAGGCGTTACTTTTGCCATGGCTGCTATTTGTGGATGGCGTACTCAGAATGAGGCCGAATGTAGGCTTTGAGCATCTGAGAAAAGATGGAAGGATCAAAGCGCCCGAATGCCCTCCGCAAAAGGCCAATGTGTTGGTTAGCTTTTTTGGAGGCTTTCTCGGCCTGACGGGAACAGCCCAGATCTTCCTGCACTATCACGCTTAGATCGCATTCCGTTGAAGTGCGCTGCAATATTTGATCCCCCAGTCTGTATTCGCAAGTGGCTTTATGGCGTATGCTCAACACTTTGCACTTTGTAGCATTGAACTGAAGCTGGTTCTGAGTCGACAATTCGTATACGCTTTCAAGATCATCCTGAAGTGCTGCATTGTCGCTGGTTGTTCTAATGGCTCGCCATATCTTGAGACCATTAGCGAAGAGTAAGGATGTGGAGGTGATTACTGTCGTGAGATCCTTTATGTAAATCCGGAATAGTCGTGGACCTAGTACTGAGCCCTGGGTCAATCCGCACTTAACGACAATTAGGTCAGAGATGACTCCGCGAACTCTTATATTCAGAGGTCTTTGCAGCAAAAGCTATCTATACGACTGAGGATTGGGTCACCAATTCCACAGCACTTTGGCTTATTAAGGAGGATAAGGTGGTTGAGACTGTCAAAGGCGCTTGACGCCGTTGTCGACGGTCTCAGTCCAACTGGATCTAGCAAGTAGCAAGTTTGTAGTGCAAGACCGGTTCTTTCGATATCCATGTTGTTCTTGTGCTACAGTATTACATGCTTCCAAGCAGTTCATGGGCGCTTCGGCAACGATCGCTGACGTTGCTGATAAGGAAGATGAGGACGATGATGATGATGATGACGACGACGACGATGATGATGATGATACTAAGATCCGTGAGCAGCGCTTGACACATCGATAAACCTTAGCTAGCTGTGATCGTAGTTCGTATGAAATAGGTTAAATTCAGAATTAATCGGCGGCCTTGGTATTGTGTTACTACGCATAGCAACGCTTTTCAAAGGATTCCGCAATGTTGTGAAGTCATAAAGCACATTCCTAGCGTCAAAGGATATGCACACTAAGAACGTCCAACATGGTCACAGTTGACTTCCTTGTGATATCAGCAAGCATGCCCATGTTCCGTTGTGACATTAAGCTGCTGAATGTGTTCTATGCATCTAAAGCCACTTTAGTTGATTGTAGTCTCTTGCACAAGTGTTTTTGGTAATCACGCACGGATTAGCACATGGAACAACACCAAACACAATACACACTGTGCACGATCGCAGACCTACTCGGATCTATCATTTTCCAGTCAGTAGACGAAGCTAATCGATGCTTGATGGTTCATCTGGCCAAATCTTCATTTGTCTGGTCTGTTGCTCTCAGTATACATGAGTTGCGAAGGTGTAGCTTGTACGCTAATGTGGCGCTTTGTCTTGGATCGGTACAATCCGTTTATCTCCTACCGTTGTGGTTCCAGCCTGTATACAGTGCACGTGACTCACCTTGTGCTTGGTTCGAGACTTTACAGGACATGGCTCGCAACCGACACCAGTGGCGCGTCTGCTGCCGTCTCCTAATCGGATTGTCTGTTTAAAGTGTGTTTGGTGCTGAGTTATCTGCGGGGTAATGGCTGATTATGACGCGTGGCAGTGAAAGCCGCAAGGAAGCTGTCTCGCCGATGCCGCCTTATCTTTGCACGATAGCCAGCTGTTTGTGACGGAATGTTGCCTACACAAGGTGTAGGCGCCTTGACCCTGAATGTTTGTTTAGGGCATTAAGGTTTTCAGGTAAGTCCCCCTTCTCTCCCTCTTCTTATTCTTTATTTCATAGGCCCTCATGGTTGTATGGCAGCGAAGCATCAGTTCAAATGGCTGATGTACTGCTGTTGTTGATGATGATGATGATGATGATGATGTATACAGTGCATAGTTTCCCATATACTGCGTGGCTTGGGGTGTAGGATTATCACTAGTAGTGGCGGTATGGTAATTCTACATATGGCTACAAGTATTTAAGCAGTTCTTGCTATAGCATTCATAAGCGTGGTAATATTAATATCAATAATAACAAGCTCTCACTCCTCAGATGCATATTTCTCTGGTATGAGTGGCGCTACTCTTCCAGTGAAACGAATATATCACCAGGTCTGTTGGGATTATGCCTCTGCAACAGTAACATAGGGCTTCGACAGTGTGTGCGTTATCAAAACGTTTGGAGCAACAGTGCACTTGTTGTGCTGGGCTTTCGTAACATTTTCTATTGATTATTCACTGTTGATCCATCTTGGGGCTATTGTTATTATTAGAGATTTTTGATTGATGGGACTCTCAACTTTAATGCGGAATAGTCTTACGTGTTCACTTGATCTGCGCTTGAATCGATGTCTCCCGGAACATGTAGTCCGCAACAGGCACTTGCTGCAGTCTACGAGTCGAATCGCCTGTTTGGTGCGTATGTGTGACCCTGAACTATCTGTGGGTTAAGGATGATTATTCCTTATGATAGTGAAAGGAGCAAGAAAATTGCCTCGCCTATGCACTTTATCTTTGTAAGATATCCATACGTTTATGACCGGGTGCAGCTGGCAAGATGCTAGCTTCATGTTCTTGAATGTTTGCTTATGACACTGGGGTTTCACACGAACTCCAACATTATTTCCTCGGATTATTCACATTAATACATTCAGACTGGCTATGTGACAGCGAGACATCAGAACAGATTAACCATGCACTGCTGATGTTTGATAATGGTGCCGTTATTCTTCCGTTTGGACATATGCAAATGGACATAGGGTGCCCATACCAATAGCCTCGATATACCGATACTACGTGTTACTGTACGTTCCACCGCGTACCTTTAGCTGTGAATTGCAGCTTAGCACAATGATGATCAATCTCGGAGGACTAGTATCTCGCACCATTTATCTGAGTAAAATCCACCACTCACTCCGTGCTCGTTTCGTGTCGTCGTGCTATCTGACAGTTAATGCGTCATTTCGTAACTGCAGTGGTGGCATTGATTTTATTATGCAACCGCTTCAACTCGCATGACGGAGTCCATTTTGAAGTCTCAGTATATTAATAGTAATACTAGTAAAAATTTAAAAACATAACTCGCTAGCTGTACGCCGTAACGGCGCTTCTCTGACACGCGACCACCACCATTCGCGCGCGGGCTGGGTATACCGCGAGGACGCCCACTCCTACCTGGATTCGAACCGGTGGCCTTATAGTAGCAAACCAGGTGCACAGACCTAGAAATTCTGTTAGTAGCTTCACAGATCAAGAACTTCAAAGAAACCATGCTCTTCTCCGTGCCATATGCATTTAAGAAATATTGAGGCGTGGGACTCATTTAATGGCGACTGTGTGGATAACTGAAGCGAAAGCCAATGTTTAGACAGATGGGTGCTTAAGCCATTTGCATCTATCTTGGATTTGATCATCGAGCTTTTTCGCATGTGTATATAGTCACTTTGTATTCAGGTCTGGGTAACTTGTGTTACTAAATCTTGCCCCATCGTCACATGACCTGTGTGTGCTTGGTTGTGTAGTACACACTTTGTTATTTGTAATAGCCTTCGTTCTAGTCTTCGTTGTAGCCCATGTATAATCACTGTTGTGAAGCTTCCGAGCTGGACTGCGTTGTAATTTGAATATGGACGAATCGTACTAAGTATTTTTGCGTAACGGGTTTTAGCCAATTTAAAGCCACAAGGCGATCATCACAAAAATAAACCTTCGACCTGCATGTGCCTAAGACATTTTCAGTCACGCCATTATGTCCACAAATTGGCCATACTCGTCCTTATCGTGGTTCCACTCCTGACCACCCTACTCAGTTCCGCCTCCTAGTGAATTGTATGCAAGTGTCTCGCCGAAGTTAGTTGTAGCAAATTGGTCCCACTCTGCTATCGACTCAAGAACAGCAGTCTAGTTCACTAGCCCACATTTGCCCCTCGTTGGTCAGTATTCAGTCTCTCTGGTTGCTTGATGCAGTCTTCCATCTCAGTCAAAGAGAGGTGGATCAGCCTAAGTAATCTCACTGTCCCACACGATTTTTACCAACTATTTGGGCTTTTAGCAACCGCGTAGGTGATAGCCGATTTGGTTGCTGACCGTTGAATACACGCATAATCCGTTCACTTAATTTATGAAACCGTTCGCAATGAACAATGACATTGTGTGGGTTAGGAAACACTGCTTTGAAGGCTCGGTAGAATGATCTTACGGTTATCGTGAACCTTAGGAAAAAACAGCCAGTACCTGTACTGTCAAAGAAAGGACTTGCCGTTTGTTACGCTGAAGTCCTTCAATCCGCGTGCTTTCACGATACCAATAGGTGTCAAAGAATAAATCCAAGGTTTTTCCCAAAAGTACGAAAGAATGTGCTAAGTAACAAAGTGTAAGTGGCTGTGTGCGTAATGCAATTATTACATATATTTAGTGAAAGTGAAGAAAAAGACTGATTCGAGGAGAGCGTTCCGAGAGTGACTTCCTTGCACAGAAATTAACTTACTCGAGATTTGTACCCATTGAAATGTTAGAACGCAACACTGCGAAAAGCACACTTTTCGATAGATCTCATCTGGCGGCTAAAAGTATAAAATGGAAAGCTCGATTTTTCAACAGTTTACTAGTATATCATGGGGTGACAAACACAGGAGGGATTTGCAAAATCACATTAAACTCGAAATGTTCCAACGTGGAACGTGCATTATCAGTGGTCAGGCCATTGCACTTTATCAAACTTTGGTGTGGCGTTTGGCACTATGAACGTCTAAGAGTCTTTCAAATGTCATCATGTCTGATGCGTTCACCCCATTTGTTGGTATTTCATTCCAATGGACACAAATTCTAAGGGAGTAAAAATACCTTCTGCAATTCAAACGGGAGTGTTGCATCATTAATTTCAGGTGGTTGCCTCGGCTTTGTTTGTTAGGGGCTAGGGTCAACAGTGATGTACATGGATGCTCACCTTCAGTTAGTTTCTAGCATGTACGAATAACATCACCGCGAAGCCGTTGGTATTCTGTGGAGAGCACACTGAGTACACGAAGACGCAGTTCGTAACTGATACCGGATAGTCCATGTGTTGTCTTTGTAGTTCTCTTTGGGGTTGTTCCAATAGGCGAATGTCTTGTTTTAACCATGGCCAACAAGCCTGAATTGCATATCCAACTTGAGGACGAATATAGGAGTTAATCGGAATTAGTACTAACCATCGCTCATAGGTACCGAGAGCTCGTCTAAAAAGCCGCAAGTTCAAGTTCACCACATTTGATGATTTCGAACATTGGAGCGAAGTTCCATAACTCTCTTGCACGATTATACCTAAGGGGCCTTTACTAGTAACGTGTTGTAGGACATGTTGCTCCAGAAGATATGTGTTGTTGAAACTGCTACGCACCGTCAGCAGGTGGCACTTTGCAGGGTTCAATGGGTTCAATGGGTTCCTTTTTGCCAATTCGTTAATCGGAGTCAGATCTTTATGGAGTTGGATACGGTCGGATGCTGGGCGAATTGCTCTCCATATTTTAGCATCATCTGCAGATATTTCCATGGAGGATGGAATGTTTACTGCAAGGTCCATTTTGTAAACTGAAAACAGTAGGGGGCTGAGGACGGATCCCTGCGGTACACTACTGGAGACGCACAGGCTTTCGGAGTGAGTGTCAGCTACTCTGATCTTGACTGCTCTCTCGTGCTTACACGACAGGTGAGCAGGGAATCATTGATACCATACACATGAAGTCTTAGAAAAATCTAAGTAAACTACATCTATGTGGACACCTTCATCAACTGTTCTGGTTCATAAGTCCCGAGTAAGCAGCAAATTGGTGAGACAAGATCGTTCGCGTCTGAAACCATGTTGAGCATTAGAAATTATCTGTTGACTTTCAAAGTGTCGCGTCAGTTCATCTGCGATTGCCGATTCCACCACTTTTGATAAAACATGAAGGAAGTAATAGGTCGGCAGTTGGCAGGATCCGATCGCTTACTACCTTTGTATATTGGAGTGATAATTCCATTTTTCCACTCAAATGGGAGTGCATGGGAGTCAAGAGGACCATGGAAAAAGGCTGCAAATGGTGGTGCTATAGTGAGAGCAAAGATTTTCCGTACTTTTCAGCAGATCTTATCGATTCCCGAATCACTGTTTCCCGTGAGACACTGTAATTCGTTCACGACAGCCGCTGGGGTAAATCTGACACTGGATAAGCCGACGACATTTGTTTGCAGTTGATAGAGCGATGATTCCGTGGACTTTGTAGCCACTGAACCAAACTGCAGGAGTAGAGCGCTCTCGGCATTCATAGCAGTTAATCTTAGGGCACTGGCCTTCTTGAGAGGTAATATTCCATGTATAATCTTTCTTTGCCATCCACATGTCTGTGTAGTAGTCTCGTGTTGCACAAAAGCTCCAGTATCATGGTCTCCTGCCATTCGTTCTTGCCTGCCCTGATAACTGACGTGAAGTAGTTTGGTTGTTTTGTCATTCCTCCCTGATATTGAACGAAGCTGAGTTCCAAGCGCTCATCTGTGAGCACGTTGGTTTACCGCCGTTCTCAGTTGTAATTTGTCACACAAGCGTGTGTTCACACATTCGACCAAGATTCAACTGCGCTATCTAGCTTGTGTGAAGCGACTTTTATCTTCACATTGCGGTATTTGTGCCTTTCACGCAAAAAACAATCGAGGAATTTTCCGAATCACGAACCACACAGAAATATTTGTGGTCTCAAACGAAAGCCAACTACACGTTTCATCTGACGAAGCAGCAACCACAGTTGTGGACCGTACATCAAGGTAGCTATCGTACACACTGTGGCCGTATCGCACAGTCGCTCTGGGTACCGCGTGAACGACCTAGCCGCTTAAACATGCCACGCCTGGGCCAGACGCACAGAATCTGACTACTTTGAACATGCAGAAAATTCAGCGCACACGCGACCGGCAGGATACCATGAGCACCCGAGCCTCTATGGGAACACCATCGATCGACTCAAAGGATTGTGGCGACCGATCGAAAGCCCATGTTACCGCATCCAGAATGACAGTAGTTTGTGGCATTCCTTCATGCCATCAAAATGTACGTATTGGCATCCAGTGTAGCAGTTGCTAAGGTAAGTTCCATTGCAAATATTCCAAGCTCACAGTGAACCAGTTGGAGCTACAGAATATTAAACAGACTCACTGTGGTTCCGTTCAGTATGTATAGTCATTCCACTGGCAAAGGTTGTACATGAACTATCGCTGAAGTACGAAAGACTAGCGGCAGTTTGAACAAATGAGGAGCATCAACAGCGATTCATTTGTTGTAAGTGTGACACAGAGTAAATGCTTGTCATTCCCAACATGACCCGCATTAAAACGGAGGAGGAAGGATAGGCAGCTCGCTAAAATTGCCTCTTCTGTGGCATTAAACGCCAATACCACCACTTGCTTAAATAGGTCTGGAACAACCACCGCCATTCCGATTGCAATGAATACGATCAGAGCTACTTCTAACCTCCAAACGGTTCCGAAAAATCAGAAGCGCTTTGACACCAGTTATGGTTGGAACTTGGTTGCTGCCAAACGTGACCGAAACCAAGACCTTCTGCCACCCACTGGACCCGTAGTGAATGTAGAAGCCGAAGCAGTACCCAAACTGCCTCCATCGACTGTATACAGACCAGCTGGTCGTTTGACTTCAACCAGTGTGGCACGTAGTGTACTGGCGCTAACCTGCACCAACATTGCAGAATCGACGTCAGATTCGTTAAAAGGAAAACAGCTCGATGACGTGAACCAGTGGAACTTCATATGTGACACCATATGTGTTGTACTAAGCCCGTTAATATGATGCGTGTTACTCGTCAACCAAACTCACAGCACTATGGTGAACCAAGACTTCTCCGAGTTATTTTGACTTTTGTCACTGAAGCAGATGCTGTGTTGTTATCGACAGTTCGCCTTCGGAATGGGTCATATTCCATTCGCCTTTTCACGGATATTCCGTGGAGCGAGCGTAGACAAGCGAAACACTACTTGGACAAAAACCGGGAGGAATTCGTAGCCAAGGCAAATCTTTTACATGGTGTTCCCGAGGCTGTGAGTCATGATGATCGTGTAGCGACTACACACCACCAGCATTAATGTCGGGACGTTCGTGAGACCATCTCCCTGAAAAACTTCATAGCGCAATCAATCTCTAGGCTGTGCCGATCGCCGATTGCCAAACTACCGACTTCTTCTGTAGGTCCCAGTCAACGGTTGTCGCCAAGTTGTGCTGCTTAAGATTGTTTGTAGTAGTTTACTGAGTTCTCTTTTTTAGCAACTATACTGGCATAACAGTTATGCAAGTGTTAGGAGTGAATATTTGCTACGGCTCAGTGGAAGGTCATGTGCGACTTACTCAACCATCAACTCTTTATTTTTCAGGATCAGGTCCAGCAGCGATAGCTTGATTGAAATGCGGTATCTGGTTGGTCAATGCACATGGTTGTACAAAACTGCCATATTCCTGAATTCAATTAGTTTTGTTGGAAGACAATAGCCTGGAGCAGCGAACGAAACTCACGGTAGACCAGATAATCGATGGAATTAAAGTATGCCTTAAGATGTCGTATTTCACTTTCAAGTCGAGACTGTACTCTCAGGAACAGGGACTTGCCATGGGGTCACCAATATCCCCCGTATTGGCAAATCTATATATGAAAGACTTTGAGAGAAGGGCGCTGACAAACACCACTAGTTCACCAAAGATTTGGTGGCGCTACGTAGATGATACGTTTGTGATTATAAAGCGAGATATGAAGGATGCGTTTCTAAATCATCTGAACTCCATTAATGGTAACATAAACTTTACTATGGAACTGGAATCTTGCAGTGGCACACTGCCATTCCTCGATTGTCTAGTCCACAGGAACGGTGGACGGCTAAAGACGACGATATATCGCAAGCCGACTGATACGGACGGAGTGCTCCCTTACCGTTCGGGTTATCCAAAACAAGCCTATGGCGCTATCGCATCCTCCCTGTTTCACAGAGCCCAGACTCTGTGTACCGAGGAGGAGGACAAGAAGGCCGCTTGTAAGGAGACGGTGAGTAAATTAGTAGACAGTGGATATCCGAGGCGGTTAGTGAAACGCCAATTACAGAGAGCTCTAAATCCACCTCCACGACGCACAACGGAGTGGATTGGGACGGTGGGAATCCCCTATAAAAAAGGGAACCTCAGAAGCAATCAGACGAGTACTAAACAGGGAGAAAATAAGAGTGGTTTTTCGAAAGGGTCAAACGCTCTATTCAGCACTTGTGCGTTTGAAGGATCCACTTCCAAAAGACAGGACAACAAATTGTGTTTATAAAATCAATTGCAAAGACTGTGAACAAGTGTATATAGGTCAAACAGCGAGAGAGCTACGTACGAGGATAGCAGAACACAAGAGGTACGGCGACCACCGAGAAATGAGCCTGAATACAGGGCCCTAGTAAAACATTCAGCGGTGGCCGTACATGCGCTAGAGGCAGGACACGCGATTGATTGGGACAATGTCGAGATACTTAGGAGGGGATTACCAGCAACAAACCAAAGGTTGATTGCTGAAGCGACCGAGATTACTAAGACTAATAACTGTGTGAACAGAACAGACGGGTTGGAGTTATCGAACGCGTGGCGGGCTGCGTTAACCCGGTCAGTCAGAAAAGGTGTCGGCGGACGAACTCAAGTCGGAGTGTGAATCAGCTGCTGCCAGAAAGAAATGCCTCACATGTGAACGACCGATGACGTGGATCAATGAGAAACGCTCGCTGCTTGTTATTTCACTAACGTGGCCACTTGACCTATTGACCTGTAACACTATTATCCAATGGTTCATGTTTTTTGTCTTGCAACCTTCCCATAAAAAGCTACGCCAATTTTGTACCAATTCACCTGGCCTGAAGAAGCTCTTGTGTCAAGGGCGAAACGTTGCCACAATAAAACTCTACCAAAAACCGATTTGTATACAAAACCTTCTGAAATCAATTAGTTTTGATTTGAATGGGGACATTGATGCTATTAGAGTTCATTGAAATCATTCATTATAAGGTAAAGAGAGTTCTTCTTTGATACTACATAGTGGAGTGCGTTTAACGGAATGTCATCACTGTCTGCGGATGAGTTCAGTGGCCTGTAGACAAATACCAAGAGGTAATAATCACGCGTCTCCTTCTGTGATCCACCAGCTCGACCTGCTAGCTGCATCTGGCAGAATAGTGTGTCGGAAATGACAGAGGAATGTTCGGTTAGGACTGCACATTGCAACTATATAGTAGATGACAACATCACCGCGAGATGGACGATCATTCCGAATGACACATTTCACTGAGTTCAATCTCGGTATAG
>CALYDF020003606.1:0-29354 GCA_944474145.2 Dicrocoelium dendriticum
TTTAGATGAGGGATGCTAAGCTGTACTTCGCGAAGTTTGTTAACATGACGGTAAAGTAGCTTAGGATTGGAGCGGAACTTCTCCGAAAAAGCTTGTTGGTGTTTCAATTTCTCTTCGTCGCCATGTTTGACACAGTGGTCATGCAAGCATGAAGTTTTCGGCGTTTGAATCGAATGATTTGCTTTCCTATGTGTATCATTCAGGGAAATTAGTTTCTTATGAGTAGGGGATTTTGATGTAATTATGTGAGGTCCATCGCAGCCAGTTTCCAAATCAGATAGTCGTCCACATGCCCGGAAAAGCACTAGACTGCAGTTTCAGCCTGTTGGGCATCGTCAGTAGTGCGCATCCATCGGATCCGTCAGGATTCGAACCCATGAAACTGGCTGCGATGGACCTCACGTAATTACGTCAAAATCCCCTACTCATGAGTACATCAAAATATATCCGGCCCTGACAGTTTCTAAATGCTATGTCGTACATAGCTACTGTTAGGGGACGTCGGGTCTTTCGGGGCCAACCATGTCCTCAGCAATGTTCGTAACTTGCATGGCAGTGGAGGATAAGACGCGCTATATCGCAGTTAGCTTGTAAATCTTGACGGTCCGAAGCTGTCCGTCGTGGCCCAGTGGCATAAGCTGCTGACTGGCGGTTCAAGCCGCTGGTGGTCATGGGTTCGAATCCTGACGGATCCGATGGATGCGCACTACTGACGATGCCCAACAGGCTGAAACTGCAGTCTAGTGCTTTTCCGGACATGTGGACGACTATCTGATTTGGAAACTGGCTGCGATGGACCTCACAAAATTAGTTTCTGCCTTCTGCTTCTCAGAAAGAACTATACTTTTTAGAGTTAGGGATCTTTGTCTCCGATGCGTTTGTTACTAAAGTGTTGAGCTGATTGATGAACTTCCTCAAGCGAGATCATGGGTTTGTCCAGCTAGCAACCATCACGCAGTGGTATTAATGAGGTCGGATAAATTGTTGTGATGTGTTGTTATGTGGATCTCTACGATTTCGCTGTAGGCACTGTTCAGCGTAGCAGGCTTAGCGGAAAACCAGTTGCCTGGTCACTGCGCCTCAAGGGATTACTCACTTTCAATGTGTCGACTATAAGTTCCACTGGTGAAGCCGCGGTCCAAAATGGACGGTTTGTTCCCCGTTCTGACTCCCGTAGGAGAAGTACCGTGGTTCTTGAGTGGGAGACCTGCGAGTAATTATTGCAGCTCGGCTTTAAACTGCTCGCCACGTGAGGCTGGAACATCTAGTGTTTGCAAGTTAAAGCCTTCTACAAGGAGAAGGTGAGAGTTAGACTGAGCCAAAACAGTATATATTGCGGGAGATAGACATCTGTCCATTTCCAGAGCCGAGATGGGAAGACGGTATACGAGAGCAAATGGACCTGTATCACCACGTCATATTTGCAAGCGGCTCACAAGTAAGTCCACAAGTTGAAACTCTAGGTCGTCAACAAATTTGAAACGTAGATCACTGCGATAGTACAAATTTATGACACCACACCTTCTAGGTCGTTCTTTACGTAGGACAGACATACCAGGTAGAGCGATATCGACCTCTGTGATTTCATCCTTCAGCCGACTCAGTTATCATTATCAGTTCCATAGCAAACGACGCGTGGTGAGATTGCTGCTCGGATAATCTTTTGTCGAGGCCTTGAGCATTGGTATACGTATAAGGGAGGACCTCGAAAGTCAGCAGTATATCTGAAGGTGTGATTGAGAAGTCCGACCTTTTGCCGATCCTTGCGAAGTCCGCAAATAATCACTTTTTGGTGAACAGCTGACATTGAACTTTGAGTCTATTAATAGTGGCTGATAGAATCATCACAAGATGAAATTCCGGTTTCAGTATTGGCAGCCACATTGCCGCCTTAACAGTTGGTTGTGCTCGCCAGTTGTCTGCTTCGCAACTTAGACTTCCTGGACTTACTGTCAGACTTCGGTGACTTTGCTCTCTCGGTCATCTGGGGTCTGATGTTGAACGCTTTTATTCGTAGATCTGATGGAAGCTTCGAAACCACTAGCACCACGTTTCTGGTGCACTCTCCACCAAGTGTTTGAACTGTGGCACAACTTGCATCACCTTTTACATTTTACTTTGATGATGAGGGTAATATTATGATCGATTTGGCGATCACGTTGTTGAGTGAGAATGCTTGACGGAGGTAGCGCCATTTCATTTATCACGCTCCATAAAGAGCGGGAGAACTTCAAATTAGTTACTAATTGACACCATCAAAGCCAGCTTAAGACAAACGAGGAAAATCTCTGTCCGCCTGTAAGCACTAGTATAGTCTTAACGTTTTGCGTCCGTCCATCCACGTAGAGCCAATGCTGCACGTTATGGTTTAAAGCTCAAGATTCACCCAGAATGACAACAGAGAATGTTAAGGTGATTTAAAGAATTCCGAGCGTATGGTTAAAGGCGTTTCTACTCCTTATGTTCAACAATAAATAGAGAATGGATCTGGTTCTATAACTGCATATTTTTATGAGATTAACCATGTCGTAGATACTTTATTCCATAGCGATCTAACTGCTCGCATAGATATTTAGAACAACTTCATTAAAATAATACTGCTACCGTCACTGCAGACCAATGACTCAGATTTGGCAACCACTCCAAACTTGGCAGTCTGATCCTAATAACAAGAATGGGTTGGAAATATTGCCGGATTATCGTTATTCGCAACCTTACTCCAATCAAACCAAGAATTTTGTTCGGTCCTAAAGGTTTGCGCAAGAACATGTTTTCAGGGGATGAATTCGCCCAAGAAAGTGTCAGCGGAAATGAACATATGTTTATTTCGTTTAGCAAAATGTGTACAATTATCATAAACACAATCAGTACGCTATAATCGGTTCACAGCTGCTGAATAAAATATATTACCATAGAAATATAACGTTTATTTAAGTATTTATTAATATACTACGATGCATATCAACTTTAGTGTGAGTACACAATCGAAATTAAAGGATCATGTTACAAATGCAACGTAGACAGCTAATTAGGTGCGAACTGAGCAGACCATACACACTGTCTCACCGCCAAGAGTCATTCTTCCATCTGCTTCCTGTGACAAGTTAAGAAATTTTAATTACGTTTTAATCGGCACCCCAGAATTTCGTTTGCACGAAGGAAATTTACGATGGTCGCCTGTATAGAAGCATAACAAGAACTTCGATGTTTATGGAAGCAGCTTACATTATTTATAACAACACAACAACTGTAGCCCATACTCTATTTCGCTGTCAACAATTATGCTAAATAAGAGGCATATTCTTGAAATGTGGTGTTTTGCAGCGAGCAAAAATGGAACTAACACAATACAAAAGTCTTGCTGTAGCTAGGGCGTGTAATTCTTTTGTTCACTTAGTGAGCAGTTGTCTTGTCAGTGGTGAGGAAAACAAGATCTGCTAGGGAAGGTCTGTGGGACAAACAAGTATAGCTTTGACACTCACAATTGTTAACGTCACAAGAAAGTGAAATATGCGAACTAGTAGGTAGTAGGGGCGATAACAATTCTTTCAATGATCGCTTCGAGGAGGAATATTGAAGGTATTCAAAGTAACTGGTTATTGTGTAGTTTGCGTGTACCGAAGATTGCTGATGCACAACCGCTGTTGACGGAAGCCATTTTGCTCTGCTGCCAAGATTTTGCATTTTTCCATTTAGTCCGTTACAGCCTCAACGATAACCGCTTCCATCATCTTCGCGAGTACAGGGAGGACAGTCACTGGGCGATAGTTTGCAGGCTCGAAACTGCTACCAACTTTAAAAATAGAGATACTAACGCCACACTTCCACATCGTGTGACTGGTTGTTCATCAAAACACCTTTGAAAGTACTGTGATAGTGGTTCAGCTAGCTTGGTAGCCGCAGCCTTCACTGCTGTCGGGCGGATGTTGTCGGGTCCCAGAGAGCTATGATCGCGCAGTGAGCGTAACGTCCTTAGTACAATTAATGGGTTTAAAGTTACATGTGTAAAAAGTGGAGTCGGTACTATGCACGACATTATAGGATCGGTAGAGGCTGCAAGTTAAAAAGTTTGGGCGTATTGTAGCCGCAGAGTATTAGCTTCTAGCAAAAACTCTGAAATAAGAAGGCAACACAATAACCGCATCTAACAAATTCGGAATTCTGCTAAGTACGAATTCACAGTAAACCCAGAACATTACAATATTGCTCATGGACAAACGACATCAAAAGTTCAGCCACACTTTTGTATCAAACTCAAGGTTGAAGAAGACACCGGAGTTAAGAGTGCTCTAAACTGCAAACTGAAAAGTATAAAGAATCAAAAGTAAAGCAAAAGAATGAATAAAACACCTCCGCAATCTGAAACTGAAGGATGCGCAGCAGATCCTAACCTGAAAAGTGGAAAATATTTAAACGCTAGATTAAATATGGTTTGCTTATATTCCACTAAGCTTTAGACGTAATTAGTTTGGAAGACTTCAATGATAGATCAAGGTGCCTCAGCGACCGGTTTGATTGCACCGCAGTAGTCGCATTATTCGCCTACCAAAGGAAGATGGAGAAGACGATGAGGTAAAATATGCATAACACCGGCTAACAAACCACGGGACTTCTGTCTTTATATCGAATGGACTGCCACTAGCCAATGAGCAGGGTTTTTGCGGACTTCAGTTGAGATTCTATGTCCTAAGCCGAATACTTCCTAAATCCCGAAATTCGTGGATGACCTGATGGAATTTGGTACGCATAGATAACAGTCACCTCAGATAAGGACAAATTCGTAAGTTGTAGCTGAATTTGGCGACGTGCCGCTGACACAAAATTGTTATTACGCCAAGTGGCCCCGAGCGGTGAAAACTTTGTTCGACGGTAGGCAAGACAAATATCTCGGTCTTCGAGTTGCCGATGGCGCAGAATTACTAGCATGAAGAGAATCAGAATATACAGCATTGAAAATTGGAAGAAGGGGTTCTTTGTGCCTCAGTGCGGCCGCATTTCAACTTGGCACTCGCTTTACCCTATGTGGCCACTCTAATTCTCCCCACACGATATTGTGTGGGCGCTCGTTCGAATCAGTTCTATGAGCTCAACTCAGTGCTTCCCAACTCTTGAATCTAACCTGTGTGGATTGTACTCCTGCTCCAGTTCCCAGTTTTTGGCATATTCTTTGCCGAGTTCTACTTATGTAACTACATCAAACCGGAAATTATCGTAAAAGATTTTGGTCTCATTCGAAAGCAGAGGCTGAGGGCTCCCAAACTACGCGACAACCATCCCTGCAGGTTGCAGCATAACAAAGGCACAGTCAGTTTTATCCGCTCACCAACTGAAGAGTTCTAGGGACGCTTATCAGAGCTCCATCTGCATCGTCGCTTAATACAGGCCGATCAACACACGCAGCCGTTTTGTGCGGATGTGTGTGTTCAACTGCGAGTCAATTGATCGCTGAACACGACAGTCTTCTCGCTACGACCTCTATCTGTCTCTGCCGCTTGACCTTGGTGTGGTTGAACAACTCTTAATTCACATTCGTGTTCTGCCGTCTTTGTGAGTCACGCCCGGCTCAAATAACACTCATCAAGGTAAGCGCCCAGATATGCTTTGCTGCAAACTATAAGAGGACGACTAGTATTCCAATGGTTCGACGTCGCCTATGTTGCGAAGACAATTGCAGTAAAGTCCTTAAGCTCGGTGTAACCAGTTTTAGCTGCATTAGATCATACTGTCCGCAGTGTGGGGGCAAATCCGTCAAGAAGAGGGACAGAAACAAAGTTGCTGACACAATTTGCTTTTGCGCAACACGTCAATTGATTCCAGTTGCGACTGTTTATCTTTTCTCAGTAAAAAGTGCCATGGAATGACTGAGGTAATCGCGCAATTTGTAAATACTACGATCGATCGCACGGAGGTAAATATGGCCACGCTTATACCGCACCCAGCCAAAATAAGCTCGGATTCTAGGCCGAAGAATAAAGATAGACGCTTCAACCGCACTGCAGCGTCTGTCACCATAAATCCACTGGGTCACCTCACACCCATAAGTGAACAAGCCTCAAACATGCGTGCTTCCATTTCTCCAACCATAGACGTTTCACCTGGAGATTCAGCCATGACACCGACAGCTCAGAGCCGTAAGCAATCCGGTGCAGATAACAAGCAGGTAACGTACGCATTAATTGCCTCGACAAACACACAAGGAGTGACATATATAAGTCCTTCATCTGTACCGAGCCTGCGTAGCGCACGCAGCTTTCACCGTCGACTCTAGTGGTGCCTTCTAAGCAACCTAAATTGCCGGCAAAACTATAAATCCAACGTTATCTAGACAAAATCACGCTGCGCTAACTCTCGTGTGCACCAACATTCCCGAGTCCAAATCTGGCACAATAAATGGCAAGTTGCAAGACATTTAAAACCAGTGGAGTTCCATCTGCGATGCGATTGTTCTTCGGGTTGAGCCTGCTCTACTGCAACGCGTAGCGGGTCACACGACCTTAGTGTACTCTGGATAAGATCAAATTCTTCGAGTAAAACTAGTCTCAGCAGATGAGACAGAGGATGTCCTGATCTCAGCAGATCGTGTTCGTAACTCACCGAGCGCAGCGCGCATATTACCTGGCCTTCCTTGGAAAGCTCACCAATAGAAGCAGCTGACCAACGCGATATTCCTAATAGGGATAGCAATTAAACAATATTTGTTTATCCTGCGCCCGAGCATCTGAATTCTTCTGATCACAATGCGCAAACACAAGAACGAGAGCCATGCCGTTTCCTCCGTGAGGCAATCTCTGTTGACAACGATATTATCAAAACACTGAAAGGAGTTTGGTCATTAATAACTACAACAAATGCCGCCCAAGACTAATTATCGCGAGACCGTCAAATATTCCCGCAAAAGCGCAAGAGAAACCCCGGCATAATGGCTGTGGAAAGCGAGGTCCATTTCCTCTCCACAACGCGGCAGCGTTCAGCCACTCCGAGACGCGGCCCAACTGCCTTTTGACAATGGCTTTCTACAAACTACCACCTCGTCGTGGTAGCAATTTTTTCTAAATTAATAAGCCATAGCATTGGCTGTGGTCGAAAAACAGCCTCCAGAGGACCAACTGCCATCATTTCCTAATCGAGTTAGTTGGGAGCCAGTCGGTTACCTGAATTTGTATGCGTTGTTAGCAGGGCAGTGTTCGCGTCTAAGTCACTAGTGCGCGTCTATGTTAACCTAAAACGTGGGAGTCCTTGCTGAGGGAGGAACGTGTACCGAGGTTTCATAGGGTCTTTGGATTCTGCGCAGTCGCTCGTAGATCAGCCGCATAGGTCAGGGTGAGATTAGAGCGCACTAATTTACCGACCCACCAATGGCATGTAAGTCTACTTTAGTTACTCACCCACGCATGTCTGGGGGTGTGAATACGACGTGAGGACGCATAGCGGCGCATGTGTCCTTGAAATTCTTTAATTACCCCCGGCGATTTTGACACCGCTCAGTTCAGCTTGGGTCGCTGCCGACGTTTTTGGCTGGTGGTTTGCAACATCTCGACAGCAGTACATAATGCATTGGCTACCGTGTTCAAATGCTGGTGGCACTTCGACAGTTGCTTAATGTTATCCCAGCAAAGGATAAAAGGGTTAGTGACAACGCTGTTGTAGACAGAATGTTACCTTCACATAAACCACCTTAGCAAACTAAGAATTCGTAACTATTAGACGGTGAAAACATGAGATGCTACTTCTGCATAATTGAGTCCGGAAAAGCTGTCGTTGACAGACTACTCCCGTCACAGTCTTGATAGCAATTGAAGGAACCAAGTGGGGTTCACGCTGTCTAATTTGTTTAACAGTGACCGTGACGGTGTAACATGAAAGGCTGACAGTGTCGCTCAGTCTCTCAGGAAAACGTAGGTGTATATCAATCGAAATGCTCGTTACATGCTGCCGTGTATGCCAATTAAGAGACTACTCGCTGCACGTGTTTGTGGAGAAGGACTGCCGATGAAATCGCATTGTATGCGTCATTGCACAAAAACGATCCAGGAGCTGTGTCTAAGCTAAGCTCAAGAAGATTCCATCAATTGCACATACTCGCACCCTGTCCGTGTATTCCAGAAACAGCTTGGGACAAATTTGTAGGCACGTTCACATCTAATCGCAAAGGCATCAGAACCGAAAGCTTTTCATCCTCCCCTCAAAACGAAATCATTTCAGAGAAACCGAACACGAAAATATATGGCCTTGAGGGACCGGACTTGGCATGGTTATAGAAACAGTCGCAGTTCAGAAAATTGGACGGTGTACGCAACTCAGGCGAACGGCTCTGTGCACTTGGTGTGTGAGGAAAAGTTCACAAACTAGCAGTTTGATCCGGCGTAACATTCACTGCGGAAACGGTACTGAAAATGCCATTATCCTTGCGCACACACAGATCTCTTGGAGTGGACAATATCCACCCCAAAAGCATTAAAGGTAACAATCAAGCACCTAGCCGGATTATTTCAGCCATCCCTGGACTGCAACATACCTCCGTCAAAGTGGAAAATAGGATTCAGCAATCCTATTTACAAGGGAGCAAGTCGGTACGAGCTGCCAATAACCGCCCCGTAATCTTCTCCCGGTGTTCGCCATAGTTATGGAAGAAATTCTTGCCGACGCATTGACGGACTATGTGGAATGCCATGGTATCTTTATCTACGATCTAGCCAGTGTAATCACCCCAACCCTGTCGGCCAACGGGACCTTTCGTCGCTGAGGCCCATCTATAGGTACAACGCTTTCTTCCGTGTACGCTGCTCACGTTAACGTCTTGTTCTCTTCAGGCAACTCCTACAATATTTCCTCTACACGGACGCAATATCGGCACCATTACCCATAGCAGCGATTTAGTCCTGAAGTCAATGGTACACAACTTACCCGTCACATTTTTCGAAAAGAAGAAAGGTCCGATGATTGCTCGACTTGTTAGTCCAGCCCAGGCCATTAGCTGTGTGCCATGTTGCACACGGGATGCGATGCATTGCCGTGGGTTATTGGTGGTCCAAACATACTGCTTCTGTGTACCATGCAGACGGAAAATGACCTCATCGGTAACTATGATGGAATGCACGTCCAAGGTAATCAGGTACAAGCGAGCGAACGTAAGACAATTCACCGAATCGTCGGGCTTTAACACTTGTACCTGCAATGCACCATACCTTCGGAATTATCTTTCCTTCAATATTCGGTGCACAGCATATGGTGTAGTGGCACAGTCTTGGGCGATTCTCAGAATGCTGAGATGACTATTTCGACGAACATCCTCGACAACAACACCAGCGGAAGTCTCATCCGTGGTAGTACGAGGCCGCCCAGTTCGTTTGGCGTTGCACATGCTCCCAGTTTTGTTAAATTTCTTTACAAGTTGGAGTAGGTACTGCGGGTTAACCGGCCTGTATGTGCAGCGATTTTGACACCGCTCAGTTCAGATTGGTTCGCTGCCGACGTTTTTGACTGGTGGTTTGCAACATCTCGACAACAGTGCATAATGCATTGGCTACCTTGTTCAAATGTTGGTGGCGCTTCGACTGTTGCTTAATTTTATCCCAGCAAATTATTAATTGTTAGTAACAACGCTGTTGTTTCGAGGATCCATGTCCACACAAGCAAATGCATGACCTTGACGATGAATGCACTTGACGCACTGTGTCAACCAGAAGCTGATTGCAGCTCATCCGGGACCGAAGCTGGTCCTGAGGTCAGATGCGAGCGTCACTTGCTTGTAGCCGCTAGTCATGCAAACAGACGCACAGCTGCGAACCAGCCCGCAGTCTATTGATTGGTCCCGGCGCGATCAAATCATACGCTGCGCTGAGGCCGTGTAATATGATAACCAAACCGATCCATGTCAGTTCGCTTTCGTAGCAATGCTGAAAGATCATGCACCGGTGTCCACGGTTGATCTGCAAACGCAGTCTCGTGACGTGCCAGCAGATCAGCGCGTAATGCATCTACGACTCTATTTTGAGTGCTATTCAAACGCCGCAGAAACAGCACGCCTCTACAACACTACCCACTGCACATTGAGGCCGGTTAACCCGCAGTACCTACTCCAACTTGTAAAGAAATTTAACAAAACTGGGAGCATGTGCAACGCCAAACGAACTGGGCGGCCTCGTACTACCACGGATGAGACTTCCGCTGGTGTTGTTGTCGAGGATGTTCGTCGAAATAGTCATCTCAGCATTCTGAGAATCGCCCAAGACTGTGCCACTACACCATATGCTGTGCACCGAATATTGAAGGAAAGATAATTCCGAAGGTATGGTGCATTGCAGGTACAAGTGTTAAAGCCCGACGATTCGGTGAATTGTCTTACGTTCGCTCGCTTGTACCTGATTACCTTGGACGTGCATTCCATCATAGTTACCGATGAGGTCATTTTCCGTCTGCATGGTACACAGAAGCAGTATGTTTGGACCACCAATAACCCACGGCAATGCATCGCATCCCGTGTGCAACATGGCACACAGCTCATGGCCTGGGCTGGACTAACAAGTCGAGCAATCATCGGACCTTTCTTCTTTTCGAAAAATGTGACGGGGTAAGTTGTGTACCATTGACTTCAGGACTAAATCGCTGCTATGGGTAATGGTGCCGATATTGCGTCCGTGTAGAGGACAAATTGTAGGAGTTGCCTGAAGAGAACAAGACGTTAACGTGAGCAGCGTACACGGAAGAAATGGTTGTACCTATAGATGGGCCTCAGCGCCGAAAGGTCCCGTTGGCCGACAGGGTTGGGGTGATTACACTGGCTAGATCGTAGATAAAGATACCATGGCATTCCACATAGCCCGTCAATGCGTCGGCCAGAATTTCTTCCATAACTTTGGCGAACACCGGGAGAAGATTACCGGGCGGTTATTGGCAGCTCGTACCGACTTGCTCCCTTGTAAATAGGATTGCTGAACCCTATTTTCCACTTTGACGGAGCTATGTTGCAGTCCAGGGATGACTGAAATAATCCGGCTAGGTGCTTGATTGTTACCTTTAATGCTTTTGGGGTGGATATTGTCCACTCCAAGAGATCTGCGTGTGCGCAAGGATAACGGCATTTTCAGTACCGTTTCCGCAGTGAATGTTACGCCGGATCAAACTGCTAGTTTGTGAACTTTTCCTCACACACCAAGTGCGCAGAGCCGTTCGCCTGAGTTGCGTACACCGTCCAATTTTCTGAACTGCGACTGTTTCTATAACCATGCCAAGTCCGGTCCCTCAAGGCCATATATTTTCGTGTTCGGTTTCTCTGAAATGATTTCGTTTTGAGGGGAGGATGAAAAGCTTTCGGTTCTGATGCCTTTGCGATTAGATGTGAACGTGCCTACAAATTTGTCCCAAGCTGTTTCTGGAATACACGGACAGGGTGCGAGTATGTGCAATTGATGGAATCTTCTTGAGCTTAGCTTAGACACAGCTCCTCGATCGTTTTTGTGCAATGACGCATACAATGCGATTTCATCGGCAGTCCTTCTCCACAAACACGTGCAGCGAGTAGTCTCTTAATTGGCGTACACGGCAGCATGTAACGAGCATTTCGATTGATATACACCTACGTTTTCCTGAGAGACTGAGAGACTGAGCGACACTGTCAGCCTTTCATGTTACACCGTCACGGTCACTGTTAAACAAATTAGACAGCGTGCACCCCACTTGGTTCCTTCAATTGCTATCAAGATTGTGACGGGAGTAGTCTGTCAACGACAGCTTTTCCGGACTCAATTATGCAGAAGTAGCATCTCATGTTTTCACCGTCTAATGGTTACGAATTCTTAATTTGCTAAGGTGGTTTATGTGAAGGTAATATTCTGTCCACAACAGCGTTGTCACTAACCCTTTTATCCTTTGCTGGGATAACATTAAGCAACTGTCGAAGTGCCACCAGCATTCGAACACGGTAGCCAATGCATTATGTACTGCTGTCGAGATGTTGCAAACCACCAGCCAAAAACGTCGGCAGCGACCCAATCTGAACTGAGCGGTGTCAAAATCGCCGGGGGTAATTAAAGAATTTCAAGGACACATGCGCCGCTATGCGTCCTCACGTCGTATTCACACCCCCAGACATGCGTGGGTGAGTAACTAACGTAGACTTACATGCCATTGGTGGGTCGGTAAATTAGTGCGCTTCAATCTCACCCTGACCTGTGCGGCTGATCTACGAGCGACTGAGCAGAATCGATAGACCCTATGAAAACCTCGGTACACGTTTCTCCCTCAGAACGGACCCCCACGATTAAGGTTAACGGTAGACGCGCACTAGTGTCTTAAACGCGAACACTGCCCGGCTAACAACGCACACAAATTCAGGTAACCGACTGGCTCCCAACCAACTCGATTAGGAAATGATGGCAAGTGGTCCTCTGAATTCTCTTTTACTACCACATCCAATGCTATGACTTATTAAGTTAGAAAAAAGTGCTACCCCGACGAGGTGGTTGTTTGTAGAAAGCCATTGTCAAAAGGCAGTTGGGCCGCGTCTCGGAGTGGCTGGACGCTGCCGCGTTGTGGAGAGGAAATGGACCTCGATTTCCACAGCCATTATGCCGGGGTTTCTCTTGCGCTTTTGTCGGGAATCTTTGACGGTCTCGCAATAGTTAGTCTTGGGCGGCATTTGTTGTAGTTATTTCATGACGAAACTGTTTTCAGTGTTTTGGTAATATCATTGTCCTCAGAGATTGCATTACGGAGGAAACGCCACGGCTCTCGTTCTTGAGTTTGCGCATTGTGATCAGAAGAATTCAGTTGCTCGGGCGCACCATGAACAAATATTGTTTAATTGCTATCCCTATTAGGAATATAGCGTTGGTCAGCTGCTTCTTTTGGTGAGCTTTCCAAGATAGGCCAGGTAATATGCGCGCTGCGCTCGGTGAGTTACGAAGACGAACTGCTGAGAGCAGGACATCCTCTGTCTCATCTGCTGAGACTAGTTTTACTCGAAGAATTTGATCTTATCCAGAGTACACTAAGGTCGTGTGACCCGCTACGCGTTGCAGTAGAGCAGGCCCAACCCGAAGAACAATCGCATCGCAGATGGAACTACACTGGTTTTAAACGTCTTGCAACTTGCCTTTTATTGTGCCAGATTTGGACTCGGGAACGTTGTTGCACACGAGAGTTAGCGCAGCGTGGTTTTGTCTAGCTAATGTTGGATTTATAGTTTTGCCGGCAATTTAGGTTGTTTAGAAGGCACCACTAGAGTCGACGGTGAAAGCTGCGTGCGCTACGCGGGCTGGGTACAGAAGAAGGACTTATATATGTCACTCCTTGTGTGTTTGTCGAGGCAATTAATGCGTACGTTACCTGCTTGTTATCTGCACCGGATTGCTTACGGCTCTGAGCTGTCGGTGTCATGGCTGAATCTCCAGGTGAAACGTCTATGGTTGGAGAAATGGAAGCACGCATGTTTGAGGCTTGTTCACTTATGGGTGTGAGGTGACCCAGTGGATTTATGGTCACAGACGCTGCAGTGCGGTTGGAGCGTCTATCTTTATTCTTCGGTTTAGAATCCGAGCTTATTTTGGCTGGGTGAGGTATAAGCGTGGCCATATTTACCTCCGTGCGATCGATCGTAGTATTTACAAATTGCGCGATTACCTCAGTCATTCCATGGCACTTTTTAATGAGAAAAGATACACAGTCGCAACTGGAATCAATTGACGTGTTGCGCAAAAGCAAATTGTGTCAGCAACTTTGTTTCTGTCCCACTTCTTGACGGATTTGCCCACACACTGCGGACAGTATGATCTAATGCAGCTAAAACTGGTTACACCGAGCTTAAGGACTTTACTGCAATTGTCTTCGCAATATAGGCGACGTCGAACCATTGAAATACTAGTCGTCCTGTTATAGTTTGCAGCAAGCCCTATCTGGGCGCTTACCTTGATGAGTGTTATTTGAGCCGGGCGTGACTCACAAAGACGGCAGAACACGAATGCGAATTAAAAGTTGTTCAACCACACCAAGGTCAAGCGGCAGAGACAGATAGAGGTCGTAGCGAGAAGACTGTCGTGTTCAGCGATCAATTGACTCGCAGTTGAACACACACATCCGCACAAAACGGCTGCGTGTGTTGATCGGCCTGTCTTAAGCGACGATGCAGATGAAGCTCTGATAAGCATCCCTAGAGCTGTTCATTTGGTGAGCGGATAAAACTGACTGTGCCTTTGTTATGCTGCAACCTGCAGGGATGGTTGCCGCTTAGTTTGGGAGCCCTCAGCCTCTGCTTTCGAATGAGACCAAAATCTTTTACGATAATTTCCGGTTTGATGTAGTTACATAAGTAAAACTCGGCAAAGAATATGCCAAAAACTGGGAACTGGAGCAGGAGTACAATCCACACAGGTTAGATTCAAGTGTTGGGAAACACTGAGTTGAGCTCATAGAACTGATTGGAACGAGCGCCCACACAATATCGTGTGGGGAGTATTAGAGTGGTCACATAGGGTAAAGCGAGTGCCAAGTTGAAATGCGGCCGCACTGAGGCACAAAGAACCCCTTCTTCCAATTTTCAATGCTGTATATTCTGATTCTCTTCATGCTAGTAATTCTGCGCCATCGGCAACTCAAAGACCGAGATATTTGTCTTGCCTACCGTCGAACAAAGTTTTCACCGCTCGGGGCCACTTGGCGTAATAACAATTTTGTGTCAGCGGCACGTTGCCAAATTCAGCTACAACTTACGAATTTGTCCTTATCTGAGGTGACTGTTATCTATGCTTACCAAATTCCATCAGGTCATCTACGAATTTCGGGATTTAGGAAGTATTCGGCTTAGGACATAGCATCTCAACTGAAGTCCGCAAAAACCCTGCTCATTGGCTAGTGGCAGTCCATTCGATATAAAGACAGGAGTCCCGTGGTTTGTTAGCCGGTGTTATGCATATTTTACCTCATCGTCTTCTCCATCTTCCTTTGGTAGGCGAATAATGCGACTACTGCGGTGCAATCAAACCGGTCGCTGAGGCACCTTGATCTATCATTGAAGTCTTCCAAACTAATTACGTCTAAAGCTTAGTGGAATAGAAGCAAACCATATTTAATCTAGCATTTAAATATTTTCCACTTTTCAGGTTAGGATTTGCTGCGCATCCTTCAGTTTCAGATTTCGGAGGTGTTTTATTCATTCTTTTGCTTTACTTTTGATTCTTTATATTTTTCAGTTTGCAGTCTAGAGCACTCTTAACTCCGGTGTCTTCTTCAACCTTGAGTTTGATACAAAAGTGTGGCTGAACTTTTGATGTCGTTTGTCCATGAGCAATATTGTAATGTTCTGGGTTTACTGTGAATTCGTACTTAGCAGAATTCCGATTTTGTTAGATGCGGTTATTGTGTTGCCTTCTTATTTCAGAGTTTTTGCTAGAAGCTAATACTCTGCGGCTACAATACGCCCAAATTTTTTAACTTGCAGCCTCTACCGATCCTATAATGTCGTGCATAGTACCGACTCCATTTTTTACACATGTAACTTTAAACCCATTAATTGTACTAAGGACGTTACGCTCACTGCGCGATCATAGCTCTCTGGGACCCGACAACATCCGCCCGACAGCAGTGAAGGCTGCGGCTACCAAGCTAGCTGAACCACTATCACAGTACTTTCAAAGGTATTTTGATGAACAACCAGTCACACGATGTGGAAGTGTGGCGTTAGTATCCCAATTTTTAAAGTTGGTAGCAGTTTCGAGCCTGCAAACTATCGCCCAGTGACTGTCCTCCCTGTACTCGCGAAGGTGATGGAAGCGGTTATCGTTGAGGCTGTAACGGACTACCTGGAAAAATGCAAAATCTTGGCAGCAGAGCAAAATGGCTTCCGTCAACAGCGGTTGTGCATCACCAATCTTCGGTACACGCTAACCTCACAATAACCAGTTACTTTGAATAACCAATATTCCTCCTCGAAGCGACCATTGAAAGAATTGTTATCGCCCCTACTACCTACTAGTTCGAATATTTCACTTTCTTGTGACGTTAACAATTGTGAGTGTCAAAGCAATACTTGTTTGTCCCACAGACCTTCCCTAGCAGATCTTGTTTTCCTCACCACTGACAAGACAACTGCTCACTAAGTGAACAAAAGAATTACACGCCCTAGCTACAGCAAGACTTTTGTATTGTGTTTGTTCCATTTGTTGCTCGCTGCAAAACACCACATTTCAAGAATATGCCTCTTATTTAGCATAATTGTTGACAGCGAAATAGAGTATGGGCTACAGTTGTTGTGTTGTTATAAATAATGTAAGCTGCTTCCATAAACATCGACGTTCTTGTTATGCTTCTATACAGGCGACCATCGTAAATTTCCTTCGTGCAAACGAAATTCTGGGGTGCCGATTAAAACGTAATTAAAATTTCTTAACTTGTCACAGGAAGCAGATAGAAGAATGACTCTTGGCGGTGAGACAGTGTGTATGGTCTGCTCAGTTCGCACCTAATTAGCTGTCTACGTTGCATTTGTAACATGATCCTTTAATTTCGATTGTTTACTCACACTAAAGTTGATATGTATCGTAGTATATTAATAAATACTTAAATAAACGTTATATTTCTATGGTAATATATTTTATTCAGCAGCTGTGAACCGATTATAGCGTACTGATTGTGTTTATGATAATTGTACACATTTTGCTAAACGAAATAAACATATGTTCATTTCCGCTGACACTTTCTTGGGCGAATTCATCCCCTGAAAACATGTTCTTGCGCAAACCTTTAGGACCGAACAAAATTCTTGGTTTGATTGGAGTAAGGTTGCGAATAACGATAATCCGGCAATATTTCCAACCCATTCTTGTTATTAGGATCAGACTGCCAAGTTTGGAGTGGTTGCCAAATCTGAGTCATTGGTCTGCAGTGACGGTAGCAGTATTATTTTAATGAAGTTGTTCTAAATATCTATGCGAGCAGTTAGATCGCTATGGAATAAAGTATCTACGACATGGTTAATCTCATAAAAATATGCCGTTATAGAACCAGATCCATTCTCTATTTATTGTTGAACATAAGGAGTAGAAACGCCTTTAACCATACGCTCGGAATTCTTTAAATCACCTTAACATTCTCTGTTGTCATTCTGGGTGAATCTTGAGCTTTAAACAATAACGTGCAGCATTGGCTCTACGTGGATGGACGGACGCAAAACGTTAAGACTATACTAGTGCTTACAGGCGGACAGACATTTTCCTCGTTTGTCTTAAGCTTGCTTTGATGGTGTCAATTAGTAACTAATTTGAAGTTCTCCCGCTCTTTATGGAGCGTGATAAATGAAATGGCGCTACCTCCGTCAAGCATTCTCACTCAACAACGTGATCGCCAAATCGATCATAATATTACCCTCATCATCAAAGTAAAAAGTAAAAGGTGATGCAAGTTGTGCCACAGTTCAAACACTTGGTGGAGAGTGCACCAGAAACGTGGTGCTAGTGGTTTCGAAGCTTCCATCAGATCTACGAATAAAAGCGTTCAACATCAGACCCCAGATGACCGAGAGAGCAAAGTCACCGAAGTCTGACAGTAAGTCCAGGAAGTCTAAGTTGCGAAGCAGACAACTGGCGAGCACAACCAACTGTTAAGGCGGCAATGTGGCTGCCAATACTGAAACCGGAACTTCATCTTGTGATGATTCTATCAGCCACTATTAATAGACTCAAAGTTCAATGTCAGCAGTTCACCAAAAAGTGATTATTTGCGGACTTCGCAAGGATCGGCAAAAGGTCGGACTTCTCAATCACACCTTCAGATATACTGCTGACTTTCGAGGCCCTCCCTTATACGTATACCAATGCTCAAGGCCTCGACAAAAGATTATCCGAGCAGCAATCTCACCACGCGTCGTTTGCTATGGAACTGATAATGATAACTGAGTCGGCTGAAGGATGAAATCACAGAGGTCGATATCGCTCTACCTGGTATGTCTGTCCTACGTAAAGAACGACCTAGAAGGTGTGGTGTCATAAATTTGTACTATCGCAGTGATCTACGTTTCAAATTTGTTGACGACCTAGAGTTTCAACTTGTGGACTTACTTGTGAGCCGCCTGCAAATATGACGTGGTGATACAGGTCCAGTTGCTCTCGTATACCGTCTTCCCATCTCGGCTCTGGAAATGGACAGATGTCTATCTCCCGCAATATATACTGTTCTGGCTCAGTCTAACTCTCACCTTCTCCTTGTAGAAGGCTTTAACTTGCAAACACTAGATGTTCCAGCCTCAAGTGGCGAGCAGTTTAAAGCCGAGCTGCAATAATTACTCGCAGGTCTCCCACTCAAGAACCACGGTACTTCTCCTACGGGAGTCAGAACGGGGAACAAACCGTCCATTATGGACCGCGGCTTCACCAGTGGAACTTATAGTCGACACATTGAAAGTGAGTAATGCATTGAGGCGCAGTGACCAGGCAACTGGTTTTCCGCTAAGCCTGCTACGCTGAACAGTCCTACAGCGAAATCGTAGAGATCCACATAACAACACATCACAACAATTTATCCGACCTCATTAATACCACTGCGTGATGGTTGCTAGCTGGACAAACCCATAATCTCGCTTGAGGAAGTTTATCAATCAGCTCAACACTTTAGTAACAAACGCATAGGAGTCAAAGATCCCTAACTCTAAAAAGTATAGTTCTTTCTGAGAAGCAGAAGGCAGAAACTAATTTTGTGAGGTCCATCGCAGCCAGTTTCCACATCAGATAGTCGTCCACCTATCTGAAAAGCAGTAGACTGCAGCTTCAGCCTGTTGGGCATCAGCAGTAGTGTCCATCCATCGGATCCGTCAGGATTCGAACCCATGACCACCAGCGGCTTGAACCGCCAGTCAGCAGCTTATGCCACTGGGCCACGACGGACAGCTTCGGACCGTCAAGATTTACAAGCTAACTGCGATATAGCGCGTCTTATCCTCCACTGCCATGTAAGTTACGAACATTGCTGAGGACATGGTTGGCCCCGAAAGACCCGACGTCCACTAACAGTAGCTATGTACGACATAGCATTTAGAAACTGTCAGGGCGGATATATTTTGATGTACTCATGAGTAGGGGATTTTGATGTAATTACGTGAGGTCCATCGCAGCCGCTGGTGGTCATGGGTTCGAATCCTGACGGATCCGATGGATGCGCACTACTGACGATGCCCAACAGGCTGAAACTGCAGTCTAGTGCTTTTCCGGGCATGTGGACGACTATCTGATTTGGAAACTGGCTGCGATGGACCTCACATAATTACATCAAAATCCCCTACTCATAAGAAACTAATTTCCCTGAATGATACACATAGGAAAGCAAATCATTCGATTCAAACGCCGAAAACTTCATGCTTGCATGACCACTGTGTCAAACATGGCGACGAAGAGAAATTGAAACACCAACAAGCTTTTTCGGAGAAGTTCCGCTCCAATCCTAAGCTACTTTACCGTCATGTTAACAAACTTCGCGAAGTACAGCTTAGCATCCCTCATCTAAACACCGTCTGTGGACAAGTGCGAACGGCCTAAGAAGCAGCTAATGAACTTAGGCACTAGTTCGCTTAGACTTTCCAGAATGCATCGCAGTCTGACATCATTATCCCATATATCACGTCACCGCCAGGACTTACTCACATCTCCTTCACAGTCCCGGATGTGCTGCAGCGACTGATGTTACTATGCGTGTGCAGTTCATCTGGTACGGATAACCTACGCCTAAGTCATTACGGTAGCTGTCACAAGCTTGGCTAAACCAATACCACAGTGTTTCCAATGCTCCCTGGAGGAGATGCGGGTCCCAACAATGTGGAAGTGTGGAATGGCTACCCCCATCTACAGGTGAGACTGTCGTGCAGTGCCGGCCAACTACCGCCCGATTAATCTTCTTCCTGTACTCTGTAAGGTCATGGAATCTGTCGTTGCAGATGAACTTATCGGTTATTTCAAAAGGTTTCATGCCATCGCGCAGGGGCGGCATGGATTCCGAAAAACAGCACACGTACCACTAAGCGATGGTTAGCCCGTGCTAGTTGGATGTAATCCGTCGATGCAGGAGAAGGAATCGATGCCACTTACTTTGATTTCGCGAAAGCATTTTACTGATTTGATTACTGGTTTCTTGACGGCTATCGCCATTCTCAATAGGCCATTGCGCCCCGCGAGCAGTGCTTGACACAGCAGTTAGAAGTTGACTGTCGGGGTTTGGAGCAAGCGCCGTATCTTAGATTGCGGCACGCAATCTCAATCCTGGCCTCGGTTGACTTTGAAGTCAGCCCCTGTAGGTGGTGGGGCTATGCTTGCTTCTGTCCGTCGCGATGACGACTTGGTTCGTGGTTCCTAAGGTTTCTAGTACTGAGTGACCGTGTGAACGCCTGGCACGTTTCCTTGATTTTGAGGCAGCAACTGATGGAGACGGAGGAGGTGCGCGATACTACTGTCGCCTCGAACGAAGCAGTATTTGCCTTCAAATGGTGTTCAGTTTCGGCGACTAGGTTTTCGTACTTTTGTGTTAACGCTAGTACGCGTTTTACTGGTGGGACTATCGTGCAATTCGGACAGAACCAAAGTGAGCCCGACGTATTGTATTTTTTGTGTTGGTTCTAGAGGCGTTGATGCATTTCGAAGGGTACCGGATTTGGTAATTCGCACAAGCCAACCCTCGTTTTAATAACTTAGCATAAGTTTGATTAGCCCAAAATACTTCGTTTCCGGTTAACGGGGTGGTGGTCATGCTGTACATTTCCCTAGAACAAATCCAAGCTGTCAAACACAGACAGCAGCTGGGCCAATCAACGAGAACTTCGAAAATAGTCAGAGAAAATTCACCAGCTTTGCACAGATTGAAAAATACAATAAAAGCAAAATTTTGGTGCCCATTTCACACAGAAAAATCACGTAAAACTGCGTAATTCAAAAGGAAAATTGGAATCCAACACGTAATCCAAAAAGGCGCGGCGTCCGTGGGTAAATTCATTCACCAATTCCCAATGCAACACGGCTTCCGACAGAAATGTTCATGCACTGAAGCAGTTGGTGGTGGAGCAGGAGTCCATATCATGAAGCTGGACTTCTCAAAAACAGTTGATCTCTTAGACCACAGAATTCTCCTTCATATTCTTCAGCTCGATGTAATAAGTGTCCCACTTCTGCGGTGGATAAAAAGTTTTCTGTACGAAGGTCGGCTGGATGTGAAGGTACGAGAATCCCTGTCCGACGCAATTGAGGTGGAGTGCGGTGTATCACAAGGCTCGGGACTGGCTCGGGACTTCCATTCTTGATTTCTATTAATGATCTGGCAAGGAAACTTACTTCCGAATTCCTATTCTTCGCGGATGGTATCAATTTATGGCGAGCGATTGGGGAACCGAACGACCATGAAAAGCTTCAGCGTGACCTCAATACGACTTCCAGCTGTTCAGTTATGGACACACTACATTTCAAGTTAGAAAAATGTCACGCTGTTTAATTGAACTGCAGGCATGACCAGGGGTATTGCCTTGGGCCACATGTACAGCAAAACACTTCCCCGAAAAGCGAACTTGGTGTGCTCATTCAAAGTGACCTTAATTGTTCAAATCAGTCAGACAGATATACAAAAAGAACCAACCAACACATCAGCTTACTTCTGTGAGCATTCGTAAGTTTCGACAAAATAATTATCCCCATGACGCACAACTATTACCTGTGCTCTCACGTTGAATAAGCCATCCATTCACCCTCTAAACTAGTGTGCACAGCATAGCCACCTGAAAAGCCAGCGGAATAATATTTTTCTTCGCGTTTGCCAACGTTGGAACTCTCTCTCCAAACTCGTTGTTTCCTCCCCTACCTTGGATATTTTCAAATGATGATTGCTTCTTGCCCTTTCGGCCCCATCACTTGGTTGCCTAAACCGTGCGACTTCGGAATATATTAAGTATCCCTCCAAACTGGATTAACATGTTACATAAAACTGAGGATGCAGGACAGAAGCGATTATTCTCCTATTCATTTTTTACTTTTCTCACAGATACGACAACGAGAACTGTCCCCATTTTGTCTCGTCTTTCCCATTCAATTCCCATTTAAACTACTATTATTCAACAGCGCAGCTGCTATATAAAAGCTCAAAAAGTAAACTCACCTATATTATGATACTTGTGGTTTTACCTCCACCATCCTGTGGGACTTTTCAAGCAATTGCATTTTTGCCTAACATAAACCCTTGCTCATTGTCATAAGAAAAGTAAACTAGGGCAGTAAGTACCAAATTATTGCAGTTGTCTGAATTTCAATAAGTTGCTGGTCATTATTTGCGAGACCATTTCGTCTTATGAAGCCGATTGGTGGATACGTAACCGTTAGTTATGTGACTACGATTTTTGAAATCCGCTGTATGGAAGTAAGAATGGCACGGTCAAGCAATGTCCTCTTCTTATTAACTTCTGGCCACGATGTCGCACCGGACCGTGTTGTGGTATGTGCCCTGCGGTGAAATCATATCCACAAACACGATCAGCCAGACGCGCATTAATATGGCTTAACGGCAAAATTGACCATGGAATATATTCTTGCCTATATTAGCGTGGCTGGTAGTGTTTTCCCCGGCATTAGCCTAGTCCATTATACCGGTAAAGAGCACTGTGGCTGGCATCATCGGTTGAATGCTCATAATTTACCTGCTTTATGTGTAGTTGCTAAGCAGAGTAGCTGTTGTTTCCCATACTGATAGCAAACTATGTGATCATGGGGTTGATTAAACGGACATGATGTGAGACTGAGATGGTTGGTTAAATTTGTGAGCAGCTTGCTTTAAATACTGCGTACAAGATCTTATGTCCCACTGTCCATTTTTATCAGTTATTAATTCCTCATCACCTTCACATGTGGTCTGAAAGATATTACAAGTTGAAGTATTTTCGGTAATTTTTTTTTGCATAACTCAAATGATTGTCATCAATCATTTATAAAAAAGCCCATTTTTATGTATTGAAATTGTCTCATCGAACTTTTATCTAGGAAACAAAAAAAAAAAGGACGAAATATGTTTTACATCATTGCTCCCCTGGCTGGGGTTGCTCTCGACCTGTGCTTGATAACTTGTGCTGCCTGGTGTGTCTGCTCGTAGGCGGCTGCTGTGTCTACTCGTTCAGCCTGGGGCTTGTTCTATGTCTGTCTGGCATATTAGCTCTGGTCCTCACATAGTGGGTGCTCACCTCAGGAACCTTCTATAGGGGGGGGGCTGATCGCTGGAGGCAGGTCTTGCCGTGGGCTTGGGAGATTGGGGCTGGAAGTGAGCCCTAGTTTTGCTCTTCTGCTAGATTTGCTCTGGTCTGGAGCTAGATAACGTGGTGCTGCTCTGTGGGCAACAAAACATCATCTAATTTTGGTGCTTAAAAAACAATGGTCCATTTTACTTGTATAACGTCGTGATACCCAAAAAGGACCGACAATTCTAGCCCGTCGAATGTTACAACAACGTTACCCGCAACACTGGGCCGTGATGTACAGAAGTAAGATCGGTCAGCCTCGGCACGACCCCGAGCTAAACGGTACGCGCAGAGATATAACGCTTATAGTAATTAATCCAAAACTCCATGAAATACCCCCGGTGATTTGTAGGCTATGTATTACATTGGATTCAAATAATCAAAGCGAGTTATATTCAAACGTGTGAGAACAGTTTTGTTTCACCGCAGCATTTGCAGAAACGGAAGTTCGAAATCATGAATCTCCACTTTCATTACTTCGCAGTGAAACCATTAAATGCTGATGTAAATGCGCCTGTCTCCTCGTGACTTACACAGGAAAGTAGGCTGATAGGGTCTTGTTTGCCTGATAGTCCTAGAACATTGTGGTGGTGCTCAAAGTGGCTTCAGTATGGTAAGGTCAGCCATCTTGCGTCTGGTATTATCCATATCGTCTTTCTCAATTATTCCCGTATTTATTAAGGCATGCGTGCAGCTTGTGTTTGTAGTTAAATTCTCCTGTGCCAACATCATTCATTTCAGGATATCAGGAGAGGCGGTCAACCGTGAAATAGTGGTATATGACAGGAATATGCTCACAGTATTACAATCGACTGCCTGGAAAACTACCCGTAGGCTAGCGTGTCAAATCAAACATTTTGGCCTAATTCTCAAGTATCAACTAACTTTTCCTAGATGCATCTCGACTGCAGTGTATCCTAGTATCGCTTCTAAGCTATGTAGTTTAAAAGTTCCAAAATTCTGAGGCATGCACTATTGTTGGTCAAACGCAGCGAAAAATTTTGGTCGGAACTAAACCTCAGTCAGGAGGTTGGCAACTATTCCCAACGAAATTGTTGTTGTGTCGATTTCTATTCCGGTCGAATACTGGCGAAACCCGCGTCAATGCTAAAGGGCCGTGGCGTTGAGTGATAACCAGTCTGAATGTGTGTACCTCTGACATAGCATCAAAATCCACTCTAAATATTGCCCTCATTTGACAATCCTCTGTGAATAGATCTTGTTGGCAATTTCAAGTCGATAAGAAGAAAGAATTACGCAGGCTGGCAGCGTCCGAATACTTCATATTCCTGAAGTGGGTTGATATGCGGCCCTGCTCTTTAGTCTGAAAAGAAGGAAGTGGCACACTCGCCAGTATCCAAATAAGAGAGCTTTACGTCTCCTTACATAATCTGAACCATATGTCCTACTTGCCATATCGCGGAAGTCATGTCATGCTATACTGATGTGAGGAGATGTAAAACTCTCTTATTTCAATACCGAGGGCGAGCATGCCACTTATTCTTATGTATGATAGTTTTCCTGATAAATTTGGATATTCAGTCAGTTGTGTGCAACACTTCATCTCTCTGTTTGTTTCCGGAGTATTTTAGAGGTCACTCAGATAACGAAATCCGAAGAAATTGCCAAACACAAATCAGCTTACATGTTGGCAGCTGTTGCCTTTGTTGGATACCCTATTCTAAGGACTATCAAGATGAGAACAACAGTGTTTAAATTACTTTCAAAATAACAGGCTACAAACTGTTTGGTTGGATGCATTACATCCGTTTGACTGTATATGATGTGAATCCAAGTTACTGGGACACACTCAACAACGTGGCTAAACAATGTGCTATACTTGAAATTTACTGGTACTTGTTTTCCTTATTTTGATACATCAATTATTGCTCTCATCAACTACCTACAGAAACTGTTAGGCTTCTGGTTTAGATATGCTTGATCAAATCCCATTTGTTCCACTTGTTCCAACAGGGCCATTTCTTGCCAAGACATAGTATTCTCCGCAAGTATTCTCACATGTTGAACATAATATGAATGAAGAAACTAGATTGATGACCAAAAACCTTTCAGTACATAAGTTTCACGGCCATGTTGGCCGTTTGGTCCGATCAACTGCTACTTTTAATACCCATTTTTTCGTATTTGAGCGTAAACTTTATACTTCAAATTCATTGATAATCGGTCGAAAGCAGTCGTCGCGCTTCAATTCCAAAAACATCTGACAGAGACTAGAAGTCATCTAGGCAACGCAAAGTGCACCAAATGACCACCGCTTAATCCATCAGTCGTTCTCAAAGGACTTTGTTTTCTGAATCCTTTATTTGTTCACGTGCCACTTTGCTTGAAGAGTACAGCACGAGTTGGCGACCTAATCCGACGTTCAGCATTACTGTGTGATGCGATCCTTTGTTTTGCAATTGATATGCATTCCTATACTTTTATAGAAACATCTAAAGGACGCTCCCCGCTCGATGCTCTGAACACGATTATTCGGGACAGTAAATTATCTAATCCAAGCCCTTGTACTACGACAAAATGCAACATTGCTACATTTAGAGTACAATCCCCTCTTATGCTTCCACGTGTTCTTTCGACCCTTAACAAATATTTAAAGTTACCACAACAGATTCGGCAGGGCAATGGTGTGGAGGCGTTATTTAAACTTGCCTAATGAATACGCATGTCGTCAATGCATGTAGTCATCTTTATATTACATGGGTGACCGTAGTGCGACTTTCGCAACATTATCAGAGTAGTAATTCTTTCCACATTCGATTTACTACTGTATACCTATGGTATGTTATTGCATTAAATACAATTTCACGGCTGAGTCTCACAGCATGCTTACTTGCGACACACAGTCACGATTAAGTCACCTGTACTTAACGTATTCTCAACTTCGTGCTTATGTACCTGAATAATATTGGTGTAGTCAACGGGCTATTACCCGACTAATCGGGATTGTCTCAAAGCCAAGCAAATCTGACATACAAAAACCCCGCGGTTCAATTTGCGAAGCCAAACTCTTGCAACCGTGATGCAAACGGTGGCTTGGCCAGCCAACAATGTATCAGACGGGGCACAAAGTGGTACAGATAAAGTCTGTAGCTACTAAACCTGGCAACACCGTCATCCGCGAGGCCAGCACAAAGGAGACCACCAGTGTGAACGTGAAGCAGTAGGCGGTTCACAAGGGCCAACAATACTGAGATTGCAGGTCAGAGTAAGGGATTTATTAGCAAAACACAATCGAGTGGTCCAAATCGCATAGTCGGGCAGGCTAATGCGTATATGGAGAAGGATGAATTCACGGACCAGAACCTTAATTCAGCAGGCAAAGCTAATTATCACCTGCACATAGGTTAAACTTTATGTGAATATGCCCAGTGAACTGGCAGGGGGGCCGCCCCCACGCCCGTAATATGTATTGACCAGATTGAGCATGTGGCGAGACGGTCTTCGCAAAAAGGACTGAATCCGAAAACAGGGGTTCGCACGAACTGGATTGCAGTTTTCTTTAATTATAATGGTTGAGTCTGCGATCTCAATAGCATGGGAGGAGAAACAGCGACATGCGTTGAGTAAGACGTGAGACGTACGTACAACTTCGTGTTCAACTGTTCAAGCGGACCGGAAGGTCGCGACATATTAGGATGGTTATCGTTGTTAAGATATGTTGACTGTTCCTCAAACATACCTAAACATTCATTTTACTGTTGATGGCGCGCATATACATCGATAATCAGACAGTTGGCTTATATCTAGCGGAGTAGTTTTCTAATAAGTATACTTGTTGACCAACAATATTTGGTTTTGTGGGTTTTATAATAAAAGCGCATTAATCTTGCTAATCTGCATGCGGAGACTCAGGCCTAAGTGTAGACGATGGAAATGTGGTGGAATAGATGCGAATGTGGTACCAATGTGAAGATGGTAGGTACAGAAGGCGGTCCACTATCGTATCGCACTGAAACCCCTTCCTCAGCCACTCTCGAGAGTACGCTTCGCATCGACGTGCAGACGCTATGAAGAAGAGTCATAGCACCGGTAAATTCAATACATAGAAAAATCTCTACAAGGCGAGGTCACGCCTGCATAGGCATGATTACGTGTCGCTTGTCCCTGGTAGTTCAGACTCGTTCGCGCCTGTTAGGCTGGAACAATGACCCCAATCTGGGTATGCGTTGCTATCCGGGGTGAGTGAGTCCAACTGGCGTTAGGGTACTCAACTTAACATTCCTCTGAGCATCTATGGGATGAGGGCGCCACGCTACGAACTTGTTATGCGTATTACTTCGCTGGCGTGCCTTTGGCTGGCTTGTCGGGTGACATTCTCACATCTACCCAGACGTCTCAATGGCTCCCGAGATGTCGCCATGAAGGCTAATGACAAAGCTGGCACTCATACTACTGGGTTAAGATCGATTCTAAAACGGGAATGCCAGCACGTCAAGAGAAGTTAAATGTCAAAGATTTAATTCTCCCCACCTCTCTGTGTCCCATGACCAGTAAATTACTTCGGTACAATACTCGTTGGGACTGTAATGCGAGCTACGGACCAGCGGCGTTATGTTGTTACTGTTGAACCTGTGTGCACTGCTGAATGCCGGTATCCGTGATGCCCAAACACCGCGCTGCTTCCGCGTCCAGTGGTTCTGAGGCCCGTTGGCTGTGAGAGCTGTGTACAAGTGTTAATGTTGGGTGCACTGGGCTTAGCGAGCAGCGCGCCCTGTCATCTGTAAGTAACGCTCGTCGGTTAGGTGGACTTCTCCCTGCATACGTTTTCCTCGGAATTGTACCCACAAGGAGATGGGTAAACAGGCGGATAGTTAAAGGCAAATTGATTTACTGTTTTTTCGCAGTTCGTCATTTGTTAGACGTCTCTCGTTGTGAAGTAAATGTCGTGTGTGACTTAGGTGGTGGTAGTATTGCCATTGTCTTGCGTTGGATATGGATCGTTGTCTAACCTTGACCTGCACAAGTCACGACTAGGGCTTGATGGCATTCACGGGATAGATTCAGTATCTACAGTATCCTTCTCTTTTGGGTGGGGGGGGGGAGTCCCCCCCGCAAGGGGTCTATGTTTGGGCATAACGCAGCAATGCCTTCTAAATGGCTAGCACGGCCCACATTTATTGTAGTTTAGCAGGGGTTTTCACGCAGTCGAAAGCTGACGTTGTTGATTTCTTCTTTTTCCAGCACAAGGAATAAACGAGGGTGCGACCTGACTGCAATGGTCATTGTCAGACGACCTCAACTACTCGGACGAAATCAGCTCTACGAGGATCCTAATTCCCATCACGAATTTTGAAAACAACTGAAACCTTTATCTCACCAGGCGCGAAATAATTTTCTTTCCTTTAGTATTTGCAATGTCGATGGATGCCACTTATCCCAGCGTATATCTTATGAGAAATTGAAACGCCGCAAGATGCAGTATGGGTTAGTAATCAATCGTTTTCCATTATTGCTAGTACAAAAAGAAGAGAAAACAATTCCCTAAAATTCGAGTGCATTCCGTCTCATAAAGTTCACCTGAAGATATGTCTTTCACTGTTATCTCTTCTACCTTTTTTGCTGATAACCAGTATGCCGTACACACAACTTTTGGCCGGTATTTTCCAAAAAGATACATAAAGGACATCTGTTTTATCGTCTTCTATCCCGTCGTGTCAGTCGATTCCTAAGAAGTTCTTGAGAGTCGTCCCATTGTTCGTCCACCGTTTTCCTTCTCGCAAGTTTTCCAAAACTGACGATATACTTTTCGCCATTTTGAAAGGCTGGGCTACATTATCTTCGTGCATATCTCCTGCACAAGCTTGCATCGCCATGAGGTTTCCTTTGCTTTCCGCTCTGCACAATCTCGCCAGCGTCAGTGCGCGATAGATTTTACCTAGGCTCTCCCTTGAGTTATAGTATTATCAATACAGTGGATTTGGTAGATGTTACTTGAGGTGAACTAGTCGCATTGCGGAAATATTAACATTCCCAGAGTAAGAGATTGTCGGCTCGAGATCTCTTTGTTCAAACGCCTCACAACAGGGCATAGAGTGAATCGCTCATCAGTCGCACGTGTTACAGTGATCAGGACGCATCTTAATATTCTCAGGTCGAA
>CALYDF020003607.1:0-29355 GCA_944474145.2 Dicrocoelium dendriticum
GTTAACAAGCTCGAGCCAGGCGACTTCCGGGGGTTCTTCGGCAAGGAACGACCGTTGTAGCGCTGACAGGCTTGGCTGATCGCTCGTAGCTTGTGATTATCCACGCAGTCTCATCGCTCTCATTCCGGTTCTCTGTATAACAGACACAGTTGAAACTGATGACAGCGTCATCACTACCACCCAACGGGCAGTTCAAACAAACACATAAATCATATGCTCCTTGTTGGTAAGCACAAGAAACAGCGCAGATGGTCTGGTACCTGTACTGAACCGAGTGGGCAAAGTAATGGGATTGTAAAGAGGAACAGTGGTTACGAGTTTTTGTAGATCGGCTTTGAATTTTTCTCCGATTGTGGCAGGAGTTTCTACACAATGAACGTTGAAGTCACCAATGATAAGTATGTGAGTGTACATTTATTGTAAACTACATCTTAAAGTAGCCGCTAGGTGGTAGTAGTCTGTGGGTGTAGAGTTAGGAAGCGGTACACCAAGCGGCACCAAAGATGGTTGGGGAACTGCAAGTTTGTTTTCTGCAATTCTTCGCACTGCAAGTCGTTTTGGTAATACAGGATTGCCCCTCCTCCTTTTGTGAGCCTGTCGTTCCGGATCAGCGACATGCCTAGTAGCGAAAATTCAGCGTCCGTCATTCCCGTGTGCAACCACGTCCCAGTGATACCAATGACATCATAAGACCCGGATGCTTGGTGATCTTACAGTGCGGCCAGTTTATTAAAAAGACCCTGAGCATTCGTATACAAACAGGCCAGTTTCTCGGTCTCTAGGAGCCCACAGAGAGGTATAGCGGTCAGGTGTGGGAGAATGAAGACCGATGGGAGTTCGGCATTTACTCGTTTTGTGATTGGATAATGATACCTCGTTTGCAACTTGTTTCCGCCAAGGTGCGTCTCAACCTTCGTTTAGACCTACGTCAGAGTCAATTAAAACACCAGTCAAGTTACACCTCTGTACATTCGTCGGTATGCTTGCTGCTTCATGTGCTTTAATATTTGAGCTGTGCAAAACTTCTGCGACCCTTAACAGAAGTTCAGAAGGAAGACGTTTCCAATTTCTCCGCCATCGATCCAAAACGTCTGTTGCTTGCTGCTCTGACTTAACCAGAAGTTTTATGATTCTAGGGCCGCATCCTCTATAATTTGGTGAGAGAGGTATCCTGGTGAGCGATAGCGCTACAATATCAACCAAAGCAATTTTTGCACGGATGAACCGCCACTGTTCTAACACGTGTTTTCCGGTCTCTTGAACATCTTTAGAAAGATGTTCTGGCACGCCATGTATGAAGATTGCGTTTAGGCGGTCTTACTTACTGTGCCCCTCTTCAGTGTTGCTTTCTGATTGTCGCGCGCTCCAAGTGACATCGGGTTAGATGCGTGTCCCACAGGATGCATGTTTTAGCGCGCTTGTGAGGAAACGTTTTCTAAGCCGGTGGAGGATTCTAGTGTTACTCGAACAAATCTGGGTTCCCCATAGTCTGGTGAGTTCGGATGACGAGTAAGTCGAAATAAGTTTATGGGCTTGGCTTTGACACGCATCTGCATGCACAATAAGTTTCATTGATTTTGGTTGTCCGATGATTTATCTCAAAATGTGATGGCGGTAGATTCAGGGACATTTGAGCATACAACAGTCCGGGCACTATTGTTCGATCCCTTTCTCTTTGATCTACAAGGTGGGGCACTCGTTTATTCTGACGTGCTGACAAGTGTTGATTGTTTGCTGTTGCCCCTCTATTCGCGTTAACGATGTTTATAACAGGAGAGGCCGCAACGGCGGCCTGTCGGTGGACCTTTGCAGCGATCTCTGCATATGGAACTGATGTTCCGGAGGGCTTTGTCTCAACAAGAGACATTGGAACTACAGGTACCGAGGGTTGGTGTTCGGTTGTTTCATCACTGTTAATTATAGATATCAGATTTAGTGGAATTTGTTTAACCAGACGTTTCGAGTGGTGCCTGATTTTCGTTGCCGTGAGTACGGTTTGATTCTCATAGGTACGGTCTGTTTCCTCCCGGCATTCTACCAAATTTGGAGAAGACAATGGAGATGAGAACATGGCTAATTGCGGTTCTGCGGAAGCGGATTTTGCAGCATACCGTTGCTTATAAGCTGCTACGCTTTCATGGTGCATAATTGCTTCCATTGAAGTAATCTTCTCGTTTATCCTCTGCTCGGCTTCTGTGGTTAACCCATCGCACTTCTGAGCTAGGATAAGCAAGCACTTAACAAGTGAAATGGTAGAGCACGCAAAACATCTTTGGGAGCGGCGCACATTGGTCAGGCGAGCGTGGTGGTTGTAAGGTCCACTGAGCGTTCGGCGTGGTCGCGCGGTCCGTGTGATGGGTTATTCAGGCGCATTGGCTGACAAGGTCACATGGAATGGCGAGTGACGGGAACTTGACAACTGAATCTGAACACAGCGCTGAACACAGATTGAGAGATCACAAATGCTTTCACCGCCGTGTTGAGAAATGCTGGATCGGAATAAGCTTAGGCTTTTCGGCTTGCCTCGAGAATCTGTATTGAATGGTGTTACACAGAAAGGCAATCGGCTCAATGTGATTGAGTTATCCGCTTTCGCTTAATCCCCAATGTCAGTGAAAACGGTTAGTGATGACACGGTCTTTACTCCTAGAAGACATTTCCACGTATAATGGATCACTGCGTAGGGTTGTTCGAATGAGCGTCCAGTGACAACGCTGCGAGAAGATGGACAGAGGACAGACGGAAATAATAAAATTGAACCAGGAGCATGCACCTCACGTGCGTTTGGGGATGACCATCCGAATCACCGAGCATAACCCGCAATTCGCTACTTTTATCCGGATAAAACGACTCAGCAAGTGACGTTTTAGCGGAAGTTAGCGTCGTCAACCAGATAAAGGAGCTTATAATTCCTTCTATCAATTTGCGATCGTTGCTCATAAGTGCAGAACTGTTTCCTTAATTGACATGCGCAAACCCTACCAATTGTTATTTTGTAGTTGTGACGTTCTCATATGTACTGATATTGTTTTATCACATTTGCGATATAGAGTGTAAGACGCCGATAACGCACCTGTGCTGATGCACTAAGCTTATATTCACTTTAATTTACTTGATGGCCGCACGCTAGAATGGCGGATACTGAGGTGTCGCTGCCGTGCATGTCACTCATCTGTAACGACGGACTGCAAATGAAAGATGGGTTATTCTGCATCACTGAAACGACCCAGGGTGCGAAGCAATGAAGGATTCAGACCCATAGTCAATCTGTGCGTCTTGTTGCTTTCTGCAGACGAAACGTACTGACACCTGTCTTCTAAAGTGTTGTACCGCCGCCTCCCCAAACTCTACACTCGAATTGGATTGTCACCTAGCCACTGCTCTATACGAAGTCTGAAGAAAAAATGTGCTCACTTTCTTTTCATGGGTGATTTCATTGCATGATCTAAAAACAATCCAAACTCGATCTGAAAGCACTTGGTACTAGTGTTCCGTCTTACGATGACGCCATTTTGTCCACTCGGCTCAGTACATGTCACAGGCCATATGTGCACTATATTGTGCTTAGCAACAAGGAACATTTTCCACTGTCCGTTGGGTAGCAGTGATTAAGTTGTCATTTGTTTTAACTGCATCTGTTACGCGGTATATCGGACCGGCTATGCTGAATAGGTGGACATCATTACACAACGAATGCTTAGCCCATCTTATGAGTGCCATAAGTTGATCTTTCATCGCTGGACATCCCCGTAAATCGCCTGGCTAGAATTCCTCAACCAATTCCGTCGGCAGGTCGCGGATACTATAGAGACAATTGTTGGCAATTAGTGCAAAACTGGTTCTTTCTTGAGGAGCCGAACTCAACGGTTTGTGACGGTATGCAATGCAGCATGGCGAGCGTATGGAATATTTCCAACCTTGACCAACGTAAAAGTTGGAATTAACTGATTAGCGAAGACAATGACGCACACCCGCAGAACGATGCAAAGCATTCAGTGTTCGTTACAAAATACTGTACAAGCCCGTTAGTTGTCCTTGATACTTGATGTATGGATGTCGTCCTCTCTGGATCGATGATGACCTAGCAAAGCGGGCGCCGAACCACGAAACGCGTTGCAGAAGCAACAAGCCTCCATATTTCCGAGGGCTTTGTCAGCAGGTGATCATAAAATCCTTGCTGCCCTTATCTACAAGAATTTGTTTCCTCATCCTCAAATCACAAATATGTCACACAAACAGCAGAGACCGTCTTGCTAAAGCTGATGTCTCTGCGGAGCCACAGCTTCAACGGTATTCACACAATTCGTCATTGGGGCCACAGTAACAAAAATGGTGGATACTTTGGCACAGTTCATACCGCACTACATGCCAGGTAATAGTGTTGAATAATAACTCCAACTCACAAGATCGGAAGCAGGAACAAGCCTTTGCACTATCGCACAAGAGCTATGTTACCTGCACTGCTCATGGTCATTAAAACCATCACTGGGGATGCGCCGGTTTGCCATCTGGAAAACTGCAGGTAAATACGTCAGAGTAGCATGGCTTCCGTCAACAGCCAGGCGGAGAGACCGACAAAGCGACAGCAGTTACGTAAAACAGGACGGAGCACGCACGAACGAACATGCTGATCTCAATCACTCAGTGAGGTCATGCGACCTGAGTGAAATCTATCAACCGAAGACCAACAAAAGGGAGGATTAGCAACCCACCATCTAACCCTCGGATTAAAACCAAACACAAATTCACATTCAACAACGCACTGATTACATCCAAAATACTATGCCGCTTTGCGCTAACGCCCGATTCCTTGTTACTACATTGGTTAAACATAGAGAACAACATGACTTACAATAACTGGACATCATCATGATTACAGAGAACTGGTTAAAGCAGCAACCGCTGATGCACAGTTTGAAGCTTGTTTTCAGGAGCTGATTAACGCCTGTACACCCTGCTACCATGTAACCTAGGAAACTATATTTCAAACTGCAAACTGGCCGTCGATACTTAAACTTGTGCTCAACTATCAAGAACGCATGTTCGACGAAACAGCTGCAAGTAAACCATTTGGTCGCAGTGACTATTTTACTCTACCGTTTGAGTATATGTGCTACGCATAATATGTGGAAAAGTAGGATGACATCAGTTACACGTTCAGTATTTCAGCGAGTGTTTCACGCCTGATAAGGAACATCTTGGACCTACTTGCCTGAGTGCACCTCCGAAGTTGCCTGGGACATTTTCACACATATGTTTATCACACATTTAGCGCACGCGTCAGGAAACAAATAATTTCGCCGTCAAATCAAAAGCAGTGCATTTCTGAGGAGCAAAACACGCAGTTATATGTACCTGAGAGAATTAAAATGACGAGCTCAGAAAGACTGCCCGAATGCCGACATATATTTTACATATGTGGCACAGCACAACTTCTTTTTGATTACTTGATCCGCAAAGTTAAATTGACGTAACAGCTACTGTTAATGAAGCGATTCTGCAAGATCTGATACTCATATACAGGAGGTTACTAGTCTTCCCTAGGTACAGAGTGGAATCGCAGCACTAGATACGTATGATAAGTGAACGCAATCGGCAACAGAAGCAATCTATCTACAATAATAATATAAAATAAATGGTATATGCCTGGGCGATGCGACGTGCAGTCCAACTATGTGGTCTTATCATTGTATCTATGATGGTTTCCTTGCTTCTATTACGTTCCAGACGGTAAAGGGTCCAAATATGTTCCTTCTTCCTGGATTGTGACTGACTGTTTTTGTGCCTTCTCGGCATGTTTCGAACAGCCAACTTCTTCCTGTACGAACACTCTTAGATCGCTTTCCGGGAAATCTCGTTGCAACTGTCTGTCCCAAATCGATATTCATAAGTTCGCAGATGGTGCATGTTAAAAGCTTTGTATTTCGCTATGATTATATGAAGCTGTATGTTTGATGAACCTGTACGGTACCTGTCTAGATATCATGGCAGTTCTTCTTGATGCTCTACTGTCATGATGTGATACTATACTTGACATAGCAAATAATAGAAGTCCGATTTGTGCGTAATGGCATGGTCGCTGATGTAGGTTGGGAATAAACGCGGACTCAGTACCGATCCTCGGGGTCCTTCATACTGGAATTAATTTGAGTTGATACGGTGCTGCGGACTCTCATATCCAGCGGACAATGAAGGTGACATATTGATATCCAGCAAAAATCAGCGCCGCTGTTTCCATTGTTCCGAATCCTATGAAGGCGGATTCAGTCGTCCAGACAATGGAAAGCTTTTGATAAGCCTATGTGTGCTACGTCAAATAGTGCTGTGGCATCGACTGATTTCATCCGGATTGCACGGGCTATCAACTAGGTTGTCCTGCAGAGCCGCATTAGGTAAAACACGTGCTGTTCTAACAATAAAATTTGGTTATTGTTAGGGTATCTCATGAGCGCCCCTATGATAACACATTTCATAAATTTGTAAAGCAGTTGGACGGGAGTCAATGTACAGTAGCACGAGGGTTTCAAAAGATTTTTTTGATAAATAAGGGCGACTATTCAATATTCCTGCATTTTAAGATCCTGCATGTTACCTGCGCATTGTTACAAGAACCATGTTGACGGTCCGGCCATGTTCATGTCCGCTGTCTTTAATGTCTTCAGGCTTATGTCGTGTAATCCAGGAGAGCTGTGCATGCGCAAAGGCTGTAGTAGTTACTTCAAATTCGCTGCGGTGTTGGATACGTCGCTTAACCATTTGGCAGCGTGAATTGGATCCAAGGCTAGTTGGATGACAATCCAGTGCACAAAATGCAGGTACATTGCTGTCGAAGCGCGTAGACCCTCTCTTACTTACTTATCGCCAGATCATAATTTGCGTGTAGTACAGATACTGCGCTGCACTGTTCGGAGTTTCCTGACCTGCTTGTATAGCGTTTGGGATAAGTGCTAAATTTCCTCACTAAGTGATTTCGGTGTTTGCGTTTGTCTTCACCGACCTATTTGACGTGGTGCTTTACTTGAGTTATGTAGGAACCACAGATGTGCACTCTAGTATAGGTTCATAATCGCGTCAGACTGAGTCCGACGTATTTGCCACTAATCCGGTGAAGGATGTAACGTAGTCCTTCCAGGTGGCATCATGAGGCTGTTCGGCATTTAAGGATAATTAATTACTTAAACGGGACCACAAAAAATGTCTTAATGTTGGAGGCATGGACATCCGCTGTTTGTCAACTGAACTATTTTAGTTAGCATATGTAGCAGGAAGTATCGTCGCATCATCGTTGCGGCCAAGCGTTGCATCTGTGTTTAAGACATCGACCTTGAGTTCTTAGTTCGTAAATACAAGATCTAAAACACATTTTTAATATTACTTAGAGTGGATGGATTTTGGTGAGTATTTCTGTTCGTCGCAATCAGCCGCTTCGGGCTATATCGCATTTAGCTAACAATTCGTGATAATCGGATACCGTCCTCCATGGCGCAGTTGCATAAGCTGCGAGCTAGTTGGCAAGAGCCACTAGCAGTCATGGGTTCGATCCTCCGCAGAGGACCGAAGGATGCGCACCACTGATGAGCCCAAAAGGGCGAAACGGCCGTCTGGTGATTTTCCGGATAGCTAGTAGAATTATCTGAATTGTCGGCTGATTGCGACGAACAGAAATACTCACCAAAATCCTTCCACTCATAAGTAATACAAATTCGCCCTTACGGATTCCATAAAATGCTATGTCAATTCATAGCTTCCGTAACCGGGAAGTCCTGACGCCGGAAGGCCGACCGCTGTCATCTGCATGGCAGGTGCCCGCATGGCAGTGGAGGATGCGTCGGGCTATATCGCATTTAGCTAACAATTCATGATAGTCAGATACCGTCCTCCATGGCGCAGTTGCATAAGCTGCGGGCTAGTTGGCAAGAGTCACTAGCAGTCATGGGTTCGATCCTCCGCAGAGGACCGAAGGATGCGCACCACTGATGAGCCCCAATAGGGCGAAACGGCCGTCTGGTGCTTTTCCGGATAGCTGGTCGACAAATCTGTATTGTAGGCTGATTGCGACGAACAAAAATACATTTTTACTATCTCCACCTGAAATTGTTGGGAGAGGTAGCTGCGTCTCGCTATCGGATAGCTTTAGGCAATATTTCGGCTATACTGCGTGGCATGATCAAAGCCATAGCGTCCAAACCTGACTAGGTTCCACAAATGCTGATAAACATATTATGCACGAACGCTTCAATAGACTTGAAAGCGACTGAAAATCCATAATTGATTCACCGCCTGATTGGAGCGTCGATTTGAAGCAGCCGTTGTGTCAACTGATTGCGACACGCAAACTCAATGTGGACGGCGTTTCCCATTGCAGTGCACTTGGTCAATTCGATCACTCTGACGGTAACTGTCGAAATAGGCATGTACCGGGTACTGCCTAACTCCCAATTTCTACCTAACTTACCAGCCATTGACATAAACACTGATGTATGTTTTCTCATCGCCGTTATAGAAAGGGCTGGAGAACGCATCGTCTGGTTGGAGTTATATCCTCTCCCGAATGAAACGGATCATATATCACGTAATGCAAGTAAGATAGTGTGTCGTCAACTGGTTTTAGAAAAGCATTAATATAGGGGCAATGATAACGTGGGTTGAAAGAAATTTCCATGTGTGCGTCTGCCGAAGGGGAACATTTTGTCAGTAATTATATCGAATGTAGTGTTTCGGATCTCTGAGTTAATGGCCTCACGGAATATTTTTGCCGCTGAGTTGCAACAGATTGAGACAGACCCGATTTCATTTCGTCAGTATCTAGTAAACCATTATGAGGTCTCCTGGATGAGGCCGATCTTCCCCGGTGGGCAATCCCACGGCTTGCAGTTTGTCTTCAAATGTGAGGTGAAACAGATCCCTAACGAATTCGGTTGGTCCACATCCTGGAGCTTTAAATGCATCAATATCGTGTTTGCTCTGATGACGCTTGGTTTGGATCCCGTACTCAAGGTAGTGCTTTATGCGGGAGTTCAAAATATGAGAAAAGATAATCCACCAGAATATTGCGAGTGCTCTCCTTTAAAAGTGCAAGATGATGACAGGCTACCTTCGATGCCTTTTCAACTTTTATTGGACAGCTAAGCACGTCATTCACGATTACACCGAGGTCGCTTTGTTGGGAAGCACGTTGTAGCTGCTGGTCCCCAAATCGGTGATCTAGGTACGCTGCTGCCAAATGCTCAAAAGTTCGCATGTAACCGCGTTGAACGGGAGCCGGCAATTGAATGACCATTTATCAGCCCTTCAGTGTCCCGTGATCGTTCACTACCATGATATTATACCAGATCTGGATATCGTCTGCAAATATTAGAAGTCTGCTTGGAACACTAGGGCAATATGGTTATTCAAGAATAGGAATAAATCTCGACCAACTTAAATGCTTGTGGTTCAAGACTATGGTCATCATTTGGTTCGGAAAACAATCAATCAATCATTCACCAACAGCAGTGCATCAGTCATTTGAACTGATGCTGCGCTGCCTCACAACCATAAAGACTTTCGGAACAAAGAATAATAAGGGGGGAGAAGGGGAACTTATCGGAAAGCCTTCATACCCTAGTTAAACATTCAGAGTCAAGGCGACTACAAGATGTCAACACTATAACATCACAGACGGCTTCCTATCGTGTAAAAAGGCGGAATCAGCGAGACAGCTTCCTTGCAGCTTTCACTGCTCCGCCTCATAATTAGCCATTAGACCGCGGAATAATCAACACAAAGCACACCTTAAACAGGCAGTATGAATAGCAGTTGAGAGTAGACGCGTCAACGGCGTCGACTGCGAGTCATGTCCTGTAATGTCTCGAGCCAAACACAAAGTGAGTCACGTAGACTCCATCCTGGAAAGCAAGACGGATCGACCACTCTCAGTTTTGTCGTCAGAGACTTTATTTCTCGGGGCCAAATTAACGTTTATACACCTATGGTCGTGTATCACCCTACACCTGGCAGAACCGACAAGGCCCACCTAGGTAAGCACTGACGGGGCAAACGTAGTACATGCCCAAGCTAACTCTACTGATTCAATGCTGTCAGTTGACCAAAGGAACTAGCTTGGGCATCCGTGTCTAACCCTCGCCTACACACATCATCGCTGTGGACGCGCTGGTGCCATCCAGCACCAGCAATGCTACACAGACAACGATTGGCAAATATTTGAAGGCATCTCAGATCTGCAGACCGAAGCGCCCAAGTCCCATTCCCACAGAGTATGACAGCCCTTAATGTGTTCTTGTAAACACGGCTTATCAAACGAAGGAAAACCCCTTTATGTCACCAAAGTTTTCGCTGATTTCGACAAGCAGTTCGGGTTTTTTCAAAACGTGAACTGACCTCAATAGCTGCACACTAGTTTTTGCTGATACGGTTGCCAAGGAAAGTGCAACGATCAAATACCTCGAGTCCCTTGATATTTAAGGTCAAGTTCAAGTTCAAGTTGAAGTGGGACCGGAACAGTAGGATAAATCCCCGCGAATGTTCCTTCCGTGGCGCATCGTTGATCCAGGGTATTATTCGTCCGCGATAACTGGAATCCAAAAGAGTCAGATCAGCGCGCGCGAATCACACCATGGTCAACCAATTAATACCCACGCGACCTGCACTGGCAGTCCCAGCCTCACCGGTCACGTGAAATAAGAAAGAGAATTACGAAAGTAATAAGAGCGTCAAGAAAAAAGTAATAGACTTATTAATTCAATTAGACGAATAAGCTAGGACGTGAAGGGGAATGTTAAGAATTGAAGGCCAAGAGCGTCGACTCGGTGTCCGGACTCTTTCACTGTTGGTGCCAATACCACCCTCTCAGGCAGTGCATTCCAAGAATCCACCATTTGGCGTGATAAACGAAAGTCCGCCCGGACTCCATCCGATCGAGGTTTGTGTAGCTTCAGCGAGTGACCTCGGAGCAATAGAAGCCGAGCCGGTTGGAAAAGCCCAGATAAATCGGGTCCGATTTTACCGTTAAGTATGCGATAGGTCAAGACTAGGTCGCCTCGATGTTGACGATAATGCATCGAGAACATTCCCAGCGCAAGTAGTCTTTCTGGGTAAGAATGGTTCCGTATTCCATGTACCAGTTTGGTTCCAACTCTCAACAATCTCCCCACTGACATCCTGTCCCTGACTAAGCAAGGTGGACAAGCCTGGATGCAGTATTCCAAGTGGCCTGATAAATGCTGAGAATAACTTAACAAACATGGCGCCGGAGATGGTCCCGAATGCTCTGCGGATCATCCACAATATTCGGATACCCTTGCACGTAGCTTTTCTCCAGTTCTCACTGGATTTAAGTTCTGAAGACAACGTGACCCCTAGGTCTACCAATTGGGAAACATGGTGTAGTTCATTACCGCCAAGCAAATAACGCGTTTGGGGGCTATTTGACCATGTTCGTAAGATGGAACACTGCGCATAATTTATGGGCAACTGCCACAGAGCAGCCCAGTTCCAAATTTATCGAGGGCCCGTTGCAGAGTCTGGGGTCCATCGAAGTCAGACACTATGTGCCAAAACTTTAGGTCATTTGCAAACATGAGAGATGGCAGCTCCAGCAGTTCGGGCAGCTCGTTGACATACAGGGAAAATAACAACGGGCCAAGCACCGAACCCTAAGGGACCCAACTGAGGACTGACTGACATAAAGACAGACTAGACCCCACACGAACACACATCTCTCTCCCTTCCAGAAATGATGTGATCCATTTTAGTGCACGCCAATATATTCCAAAGACCGAAGTTTCAAGGAAAGGCGATAATGTGATACAGTGTCGAATGCCTTGGAGAAGCCAATGAACACTACATCTACTACATGACCCCGATCCAAAGCATCCGGTCAAGGATCAAGGGTTCATCAAGTGGCTGGTGGTCCAGCAGCAACACTTCGCATGTTGAAGGTGCACAGCGCATTCCAATTAACGGAAATACTCTACACAGGACTTTCAGGGTTGATTGCATCGAAATAGCATCGCCAAACAGCAAGAAGTTATCGTCGCATAATCAAGCTCAATCAGCTTTTCACCAGGTAGTACCTCAGTGCTTTTATCTTGAGAATCAATAGTGGAATTCATGAGGAACCTAAACGAAAATGAGAAAGTTGGACGACCTAACGAGAGCCACAAGTTTTCGGAAAGCTATCCGACTGGACACTGTAGACCCTGACGTGGCCTGCCGTGTTCAAGCACAAGGCACGTAAATGATTTCGTATTTCAAGGATACACGTTTCCGCGTTTCGATTAACTGAAACGAACACAACCTGGAAATCAAGGAACGCAGCTAGTGTCGGACTGAAATATGCGTGGCGCAGTTCTAGCATCCACCGCAAAGTGAACATAGGGTCTACATAGTCCCCTGGGCAGAATTCTGCTACCGTTCTACAGTGAAGCGATAAACATGGATTGAGGCCAGAAATATTTTCATTAAGGGCTTTAGGTAAATGCCCCCTGTTGATGGCACAGTTACAGTGAATGCCCTTCTTCTGTACTGCCACTATAATCGATTCACTGCAGTTAGCCGGGACGGTTTCCTTCTTCCATATATGTACGAACAGAGAGGTCAACGCTTTGCAGAGGAACTCACTTCCATAAAAAATTCGTGTAGACGACAGGGAATCATGGAGTACGGCACGAAAACCAATTAGGTCTGTGATCACATTTCGGACGGATGGATGAATTTCCTCATCAAATGTAGACGGCTTTTATCAAAAGTATTGTTAGACCGCTTTGACCGTAACCGCTTTCACGGTGACTAATCCATATGTGAATTCATTCAAAATCTCTAACCGAGCGTCCAGTGAGCAGTGAGATATGCATAGCTGAAAGTAATGCTAGCACGGTCACCTTGAAGTACTTCTTATGTAAGTGGACTGCGACGTGCAATCGGAATGGGGACCGCGACTCACAATGAGGTGAACTTTGATCAATGCGATCACCGACAATGTAGCCGAAACAGATGGATATTGTTTATCATCCGGGCGGGTAACAAACATTTTGCATACCTTGAATCCGCTTTAGTCAAATCAACCACTAAAATTCTGGTATTGGTTTTGAGAAAAAGCCTTGTGGTGGGAATTCTTCCAACGACTCATTCGAATGGTATGGTGGCTTAAATTCGACCCGGATAGCACAGACATAGGTAGCTGGAAATCCGGCACGCACTTCCTCCCAATTTGTGCAACTGTTCGAAATCCCTCTCTCTCTCTCTGTCTGTCTCCACATGATCAAGAAACATAAGTGAAGTTTTCCACTGATAGCGTGAGGGTTCCGCCTATAAGAAAGTCATCAGTTTTATCAGGACAATCAACTTCAGGGAGCCAGTAATTTAAACTGATGCTTCTCGGTCATACAACCATCGGAACAAGTACAAACTATAAATGACCTGAGCGAACATTCCCGGTAGATTAGCCAACCCATGCGAATAAACAGGTGACTCTCATGCAAAAATCAAGTGGCACTGATAAGAAAAGTCCATTGGCTCGAGTCACCATCAGCCATTGACCCATACAGATAACATCAGCTACATATCACACAGTCAGTCTGACCAGAAAATGAGGTGCCATAGATGTCGCATGAAAGCCATGTCTTGTGAAGTATCGGGCAAGGCACAATATGGCTGCATTAAAACCATTTGGAAAGGCAAAACTAAAACAATACCCGGCTGAGACGCGAACGACATCAGTTCATGAATACTGGATAGGGGATAATGAAAAGAAGGAGTTAAAATTCATACCGTGATGAGTTTGGTAAAATGGTCGCTTATGTTTCGCCACCATGCGAGTTTAGGTAGTCGCTGCGGTGGTATGCTGGGTACAACCTTGCCTACTGAATGGACCATCGATGATCGACAGGCAACTTAGTTTTGCACCGTGATTTTTTTCCATATTCTTTCAGGACTAAATTCGTCTACTTATTCGTCGGAGATCATGCTTTCTTGTACACCAGGTCGATAGCGATACGTTGATATATAGAGAAGAACCACGCTTGGAATAAATGGGTGTTGCTTTTCCCAATACTGGCACACCACAACCGCGGTTTCGTCCTGGTTTGGACTCGTCAGGTGGAGATAGTCTGAGCTAGGGTGGAGCTCAGATCCTAGTAATTCACGGCTGATGTTCTGACCACTATGCTACTGAGATCCGAGAGCAGCGCTTGGCACAGCGGAAGGCAATTCAAAGCAGAATTTAGTGAACACGCTGCGTGGTTGGTTTGCGACTCACAACCTCTAGAGAGACCTCGGTTCCCTTTGGGTTAAACCTCGGTCATTGCGATCTCCTTGACCGTAGCTGGAATGGAAATATATAGGTGTTGCTCTTCCCAACTCTGGCGCATCCCAACCGCAGTTTCGTCCTGGCTTGGACTCGTCAGGTGGGGATAGCCTGAGCTGGGGTGGAACTCAGAGCTTAGTAGTTCGCGGCTTTGAAAACCACACTTCTTTGAAGTTCCTTCCCTTTCGTCTTGCTACTTGAGCTAGAATTTCCTTGTTGTTCCAATTGCAGCTGTCTCCACCTTACCTGACCCCCGTCACTAAGACAGAAAGTGCAAACACCCTTGCTAACCGCTACACGACATTTTCGTCACTTATTCTAACACATCCTATCCTCTAGATCGGGCATGTCACATACAGCGTGACTGCTATTACTCCATTCATGGAAGCTACATAATAAGATTCAGTATTGACAACGTCACGTTACAACCGGGGACATTCCAGTACAGAGAAAAAAGGGTAATGTTGCATCAGTCACCTCCATAAACACACCGGGAGCAACACACGTAGGTCCACTTTCTCTACCGAGCACACGAAGGGCGGCACATCTTCAAAACGCCAACCGAAGTGGCGGCTCCTAAACAAACAAAATCATCAACAGCGACCCTCAAATCAACATTCTCCAGATAGGGTGTTAACCTTCATGTGCTCTATGGTTCTAGAGCCTTAATCTGCTATAATTAAGAGCAATTTGTTAGATGATGTCAACCAATTAAACTCCATTTGCGACGCCATCACTATTCAGGTTTAGCTCAGAAAGCTAAGACGCGTAGCGAGCCAACCGACCTAAGTGCACTATGATGAATATTGACTCCTTCAAGCAACACTGAACTCAGCATAGCGAATGGAGGCTATTCTGATCTCAGCAATTTATCTTCGCATCCCGTCTGGCGGGATGCGCATAGTACCCGATCTTCCGTGTAAATATCGCCCAAAGGACGCGGATTACCATAGCGACCCACCCAACAACGATAGCAGAACCAACTTTTATAATCACGGTGTTCCCGAGCATCCGGATTCTCTTAATCACGAAGCGGAAAAGTATGGTCAAAAGCAGTGGTGCTACCTTTATGGTGCTTCGTTAGTGGAAATTGTGTTTGCGCAATCCTTGATAAGAAATCCTTCATCGTGTAACTACAATGGAAGCGGTCCAAGACTAATGAAAGTGGTGCCACACTCCGACGGAATGGCACATTTTCTACCTGGTAACTGATCAAAGCATGTGGCAGGTCGCCAACCGAGACCCGGCTAAAGCAACAGACACACGGTCAAGAGTAATCAACAATTTGACGGAACTGACAGCTTCAGTAGTTCCTTTGTCTCTACAGTCCAGCAGAGAGATAGATACTTTAGCACTAGCGGCACACGACAGGACAGAGCGAAACACAAGCGAACATTCTGATCTGGGAGAATATAAGACCATACAGGCTGAATAAAATTCATTGATTTAAAACGAACCAAAGATTACTAGGAGGCTCGCCAACTAACGGTCGGGTTTAGACCAAACACGATATTGACTGCTATAGGCGCATCCTTAACAACCAAAGCACCACAGTGTTTGTACACTGAAGCCCCGAGGCTTTCTTAGTGGTTCAGTCAAACATATTTATTTATTTACGGAAGGCTATACCACACAAACGCCGGATTTCATCATGATTACAGAGACTTGGTTAAATCTTGAGCTAACGGATTTTGAGATTTAATGCTTTACATGGTCATACTATAAGAAACAAACTCGATAGTATCACTAGGTTCATGGGACATCAATTTACCGATCATGCAACCTTGAGTTAAAACGATGATGATTAAAAAGCATGGCCGTTTGTTTAATGCGGAGTTTGTGCCCCGACGCAGATCATGCGTATAGTTAATGCTAAAACCAAAAACTTGGTTACGAATCTAATTAAGAGAGTAACACAGTGGTGGTCGAGTGTGATTTGGAGACATACGAATGCATATTCGGCAAATGATAGATATTCGACAATTTGGCTTATAAATAAGGATTGCTTTGCTTTTTAATAAGATGACATTTACTTCAGACTTATTTAATTAGCATAATCCAAAACCTGAAGCAGATTTTACCACCGCAACGAGACTGGACCTACGCGTGGTGGTGCAATGTTTTGCGTACCCTCGTGACCCGTTGAGCTAGCTGGGTGGCACTTTCCAAATGCATTCAGACCCACTCATACAAGGCAGGCCTATAGTCAGGAGTCAGGCTAACTCAGAATCTTAATACGATCTTCTTCGGACTTTAGGGAGAGAGCAATGGCCGTCTTCCTTCAAAACCTTCCCATGGAAGAAGACAGGTCTGAGGTAATAAGCTTACAGCTCGATTGGCAGAGGGCGCAAGCGCTGCACATTATCTCAGAGGATGGAATAGCACCACAAAGAGCTCGATATTTCGCTACCACCCGCCTCAAGGCAGACAGACGCTGACGACGAAGGCAACATTCATCAATTCTCTGGAGATAATAAATCAACGGCTCAAGGTATTTAAACCGTTGGTAACGTCCTTAGAAAACATCCTGAAGATAATTTGTTCGACCGGATGCCTGTGAACACCTGCAAGTGTGCATTTCGACTTCGAACACCTATTAGAGATAATAAGCAGCGTCTGAAAACAAAGTGCCCTCTCATCGTCTCAGTTAATGCCCTTAAAGTTCAAAGTGTATCAAAGGTATCAAAACAGATTTCTGTCGGCAGTTCTCGTATTTTCGTCGGGTGGCAAAAATATGGACATCCTTATTGTTGCTGGTAAAACGAATGTCTAATTGGGCGGTCTTTGGGTTCTGAGGAACACATGGGAAGCCGCTTCGGAGTCGACGCAAAACAAACACCCCTTGATAGTTTATTCCTGTAATTGTGCGAAGATTACAATTTTTACCTTAATGGAGTGATTTCCACCACAAACGTTCAGACCGCGTCCCCTGGCGCCCACCTAATTCCATTGTGACCTGGACCTAAATTAACAATATTGCCATCAACTATAGATGGCAGACATCAGTCCAAGACTATCGATGAATTTGGAGCACGTGTTTGGATTCCGACAATGATCTAGTGCTCGTAAACTTGCCACTCACTCATCCGGCTTAAAGAATTGCCTATCTTCTAACTTTCTTACCCACATCCTGAAAACGAAATCGGCCGTGCAGCACTGTCATGATGAACTGCCCCACCAATTTTCAGTGAGGAATGCGGTTGGGGAGTCGAACACTGACTTGGATCGTCGCAAATGTGCCATGCTTTTGACGCATGCTGCGCACTCCACTCGAGATATTATGACTGTGAAAGGATCTCTAATGCATCGAGCAGGTTGATTAACCCAGGGAAACAGGTTTCGATGGCACTGCGTTTCACCGTGTCCGCAACTATCTGAAACATCTGACAAGGTGCCTTCGACTTGACCGGGAACGGTGCTGGATGACAAGGAACCTTGAGATGGAGTAAGGCAGGGCCGATTGGACCAGTCGAGTGCCATTCCAGCTCATCCGGTACACCGGTCTGACAAAGTTATAGGTTAGCGATACAAAGGCTGAGAAAGCTGGACGGCTGGTCCATTCTCAACTTCGTCGTCTAAACTTTCGGGCGGAACATTTGGAGGCGCAGCCCAGCAGACCTGCTACAACATTTTTGCTGGCCCCAGCATCTGTACCGATATTTGAAGACGATGTCAGAACTCACAGTTATAAGGGATTCCATAATATCTTTCCCTGTTGAATGGAAACAAAATGCATCGACCCGACAATCGTCGTTCATCCATACTGAAATGTGGTTAGTGTTAATTGACTGGATCACCATCTCTGTTTAACAACATTTGGGATAATGAGGAGCAGCATACAGACTGGCGACTACCAACTGTAATTCCCATGTCCAATAGTGATCAGCGTACTTTGTACGAAAACCATCGATGTAGTACCCTTATTTTCTTTATCTTATAACTTTTCAACGAGCATATTCTTCGTTGACTTACTGATCTTAGTGGGGCCCGAAGCACTAAAAGCTAGGCTGGCTCCTGCATTGGTCGTAGTTGCGTCGACTAAATAATGACCCTTCGTGAAACGTTGGAGCAGAGCCAAGCTTACAGACGACCGACTATCTTGGTTTTCTTTTATTTGAAGGCTCCTTCAAATTTGTTGACCATGCCAGCTTGTGGCATTGCCTATCCATGAAAGGCGTGTCAGCTAAGCTGCTTTACATTCTGAAATCTCTCTACCGTGTTTCCTGACGCTGTGAAAGCGACTACGGTAAACTGTTTACCGAGTTCCCATGAAAATTGCAGTCCGCTAATGTTGTCAGATGTCGTCCTTCCTCTTTATGTTTGTGGTGTAGATAAGCATACTTGACTCAATAATTTCCAACGCAACCGAAGTAGGTGTTCTTCCAAGCGACCGACTGACAAACCTTGCAAATATGGACGACATACTTTCCTTGGTTCGGATGTTTTGGTAATGCAAACACTACTACACAGACTGACGTGCAGCGCTGCACGCTACTGCATGTGCTTCCTATCTTCATATTGAAAAGTACTGCTGAAGAAATGGGCCAGCACACCTCCGGTTTTAGCTCTTTCTGAACAACCACTGGAAGTGGTGGATCGGTTCACTTAACTTAGTAGCTATCTCAATTCTGGTGATCACATCACCGAGGAAATTACTTCGTGTTTCAGCAAAGCACCTGTGACTTTCCAGAGAATCATGCATCTATGGAGAATGCGGGCCTTATGCCTATCACTTTCCCTTTCTGAGGGTATTTATCTCAGGAGTTACACTGGTGCTGGGGGTGCAGGAAATTTACTTGAATAACACACAATAGTTTAATTAGCTCAACTGTAACTCACAAACCACCCGACAAGCAATGAAAATAGATCACAAGTTTTGACATCAGATTTATTCGCATCGCCTGTTTTCAAATAACATACATTTTATTCATCAAATGAAGAATAACACTGAGCACAAACCTGGCCTCTAAATGGCTGATAACATGTTTGACAGGAAATTCACAAAAGTGGCCTTGCGTAACGCACCCAGGAACTCGAAATCTACGCAGCGCCGTATGGTAGACTGGAGTCAAGGTACATCGATTGATGGCAATCGCCAGACTTCTCATTGTAGTAAATTGCGCGGCACTCTGACTTCATTTTGCACCTAAAACAAGGTATCATAATAATATATAAAAACGTCATGCGTTAAATTTACGACATCTCAAGAGCTTGTGACACTCATCCATTCCTCGCACATTATACAAAAGCTACCTGGAGCATTATCTGTCTGCAAGGAAAGATTACTTTGTGATGACATACAGTGACTTGTAGTTTACGTAGTTGACCGGTAGACATGGTGTCACCGGAAACCCTTGGAAGTTAGCGAAATCTGATCGGACAGTTGCAAGAAAATCAACTTGCATCCACCATTATGTCTGAGAATTAGCTGCTGATTTGTAATTTTTAATTAATGAAACACCAGATGCTGCTTCAACGCCAGCAACCACAGCTGCGTTAAGTCCGTGGGGATTGCAACCTATTACTGTGGCATCATTAGTGAATACGATTCAGTCTCAGCAGGTTTACATCCTCCGTCATTAACTTCTGAGTACAACCCATGAGAACTGAGAAGTGAGATTGCAGTACGTTTAACTGTAATTCATTTCCTCTTGTCTAATAATTTGGTGCAACATGATATGAGTACCATATTGGTTCAGGCATAGCATATGACAGAACCTCTATATTTCTCAATTTTGCCCATTTATATTAGTATCCAGATTGGCTTGTACAAACCTGCGATCTCTTTACGGTTTCTTGTGTATACCTCCGCTCCGTCATTACCTACACAAAGGTAGTAATGCGAAGAACCGCGCTGTATTCCTTTTATTTTCCCAGCACTTCTCCTATCATGTGGGGAAGTTGGGTGCTTCAATCTTTCGCGAGTCTCCGTACGCTACCGTGAGTAAAGCGCACTAGGGAATACGCCCACCGATCGCGAAGGTACTTATGCGAAACAGTGCGTTACTCTAGAATATATCATACTACCTGACCAACGTACGCCGTTATGCAGGTTGGTGCCTCCTTACTTAGCTAGAGGCTTAAATCTAAATTGCTCAGTGATGGGCGTCACTTTGTTATTGGCTTATCTAACTAAGGGTGAAGAGCGGCACTAAGCAATACAACCAACAAGATAAAATGCTAGTATTACGGGGTACATTGTCATTCCAAGTTTGCTGAATGATATGTTCATATTGTTAGTGCAGAGTTCCGCAAATTTACATCCCTCCTAATTGCCAAATGTCGGAGTTCTATGTGCCAGATATTGCCAAACACTGACTGAGCCACAGCTAATCCTAGACTAGAAGGGCATGCCTAGTGCTCCACCAGCGCGAAGACCATAACTGATGTACACGAACGATGATTTCGAGTTACTTACCATCAGCGCCTTGGTTACGAGATCAAACGAATCGACACATCGGCAGCACATCTGTGGTGACATGGATCTTGATCAGGGTGAAAGATAATATATGTGATAGCATAAGTTTAGTTATTTAGGCAGATGCAAGCTGTGACAGCAGTTTTGAGTGTGGGTTATGAAAGGATTGCAGATATCATGGCGCAATCAGTTTTTATGACAACAGCCCACCAGTACATTTGTAAAAGCACTAGACAATCTTTCTGCTCTAAGAGGAGGGAAACACAATAGCAGTGCACATCCCCGACTCCAACTGGAACCGAACAAAAGGCTTCTATACGCCAGTCGTTCATGGGTAACGGTGAAAGAACAATTATGACGAAACAACTGCGACAGAGTGCGGGTCCTCCTACACAACCCCGCAGGACACTACTTTTGGAAGGTCTCGCCGGCTGGGAGCAGACTGCAATGGATAACAGACAAATTACAACCGGAATATATGACAGATCTCATGCAAATCCAAGCATCGCGGTACTGTCTCCCACTTACTTGGATGCACACAGTATCAGAGTGGTCGTTTTCAGTTTGTCAAAACACCCAGTGGACTGCATCTTCGGAATAAACAAATGCCCCACCACCTAAAGTCAGTTCATCCAAAAAACAGTTGGGACAAATGACGCGGCATATTCATAAGTCGATATGCTGCAAACTAGCGTCCTCAGTGCAAAATAGTGCAGCTTAGTTTTGAAACTTTGAGGAGTGAATCCCACCACTTGTCCGTCGCCACCGTGCGGTTTGCCTCTCATCCAATCAATTGACCCCACTACCCAATAATGATAGTCAGGATCGTGAGTCTATCAATCAGTCTCTGGACAAGCCCATATAAAACAGCAGATTATGCATACCAGTATGTATGGTAGAGTAGTTCCCGAAGTGTGGTCTCAGCAGTGTGGGGTTTATACTGACCAGAAACATATTAATACCCCGTTTGACTCCTTCGTCTTGGCAATTTTGTGTCCGTTACCATACCCAATCTTACCGGGATAGGCAATAAAGCAATGTCCAGGCCCGACATCAGTGAAACCGGGAGGACAGGTCGTCACACATAGGAGTATTTGAAGTACACGGACAATCAAAGAATCTGATGTGGAATTCTCCAATATGCTCATGTTTAATGCAATCAGTAATGGGCCAAAGTAAGCGGCGTGTTAGCATGACCAATATCACGGTGAGATTCACATCAGCGCCACACTAAAAATGGTGGGCACATTTAGAGTATTGACGAGGAATGTGGGAACCAATCACGCTTTCGCTCTGATGGTACTAATAGTGAGTTTAAGTTCAACCCCTCCACCCCTCCCTATGAAATGTGACATGAAAAGCTACTGGCCAAATAGGACAGATAACAATATGCGTTTTCAGCTTATAAGATAGAAAATAGATACCCATTTGTTTTCCAATTAATTAAATACACATGAAAAGAAAAAACGCGCAAAATACGTTCACTACTCTCTCGCATAGTAAATTTAATCTGGGGTATTGGAGAAATTTCCTGCAATAATCGCAAAATGGACATATCCGAATACGCATTGTTACATAGGATATTATGTGGACCACATTATGGTTGAAAACTATTCAATTTCTGAAATTGTTGGTGTCATGCAGTGCAACAAATTGCGGACAAATGTAACAACTACTCGAGGTGCTTCTTTGCACCACAGATGGATGATACTATTGTGAATGACTGTAGTGTAGGCAGGTCCACCTTTATTTTGTCATACAAGTTTCTGCTTCTTTGCTTCTTTCCTTTTGCAAAGAGGAAAAACGGCACAATGACCACTGCATTTAAAGCCAAATTTAGGGTATTTCAAGAGCGCATACTTCATATAGTATTACCCGATACACGGTATTGTTAAAGCATCACCTAATTATACGTGCACCTATGAAAGATCAACGAATTCCGCAACCTTAAAAGTGCGTTCTATCATACTTGATGATTTATTGGTACGCAGACGGAAATGAAGCAATACTACCTCAATCTACATAAGCATGATAAATTGCACTCTGATTCAGTAAACTGAACTTGACAGTACTTAGGTACTGCGAACTTCAGTTATGATTGCATCCGGTATCACATACTTATCTATCACCCAACCAACAGCTACTCTCACACTCGAGGCATATTTGTACATCAGATCCTCAAGCAAGCTAATCCCCTATGCCGACTTTTATTGAAAGTCTGCCACAACACCTCACTGAGAGGCCACCACTTGAATTTGGTGGCGCAGTATAGCCGGTTGGAATGCTGCCGGAGTGTTTACTAATTTCCTGTGTACCAGCCGTGTAACTTACCCCTGCATTTTATCAGATCTACTCCTAAGTTGTCCGGATCAAAATCTCGACTTCATGATGCATTACATCCTCTGCATTATAAGATTTAATTAATTACTGGGACAGTCGACAAAGTAAACAAACAAGGTGTACACCTGAAATTTGTGGCAAGTTCACCGCTCCGCCTATTTTGTTTTGACACGTCCAATTTTTATCTCACTCTTTAACCACGGCAGACTGTTCGACCGTTGCCTTTATGTCCGTGATAAATTCATTATTCCTTTGTTCCATATTCTGGTTTATTGCTCTAACTGTATACTGAGTAGCAGGGTTTAGAAAACCAGTTGCAATGCTTAGGACGTGTCATCGCAGACGGCCCCAAACGGAAAATCTCCACACATCTAGAAATGCTGTCTTTTGATTCAAGTGGACTTCCTCAATCGTGCTTATCCATCAACTATATCAGAAACCAAAGACATAAGTCTTTGTTATCGGTGATTCTGGCTATTAAGCCACTGGCCACTGTGGAATGCCGACAGGATGAGCTGACTGTAAATTGGCGAGGCTCTTCATCCGCCGCCACAAAGCTTACGCCTAACTTAGGAGGAAGATGTCGTTCTCTGTAGCCAGTAATGCATTAAATTCTGTCACACGTGAAATTCCTTAAATATTTAGCAACCCAATAGGTATTATCAGCTTTTATGCACAAATTTATTGTTTCTCAATTGTACCATATTGTTTTTGTTTCAACGCTTCCCTGTGGCCGATTTTACCATTCATCGGCTTGTCACTTCTTCCCTCGGTGTTGTACTGACATGCGTCCTCGTCCAATCATTCGTTTAGGTCCGTTTGTAACCTTCCTCGAATGCAATCCACTGTGTCCGATCTTCTGGTTTTCGGATGTCCGCAAACGTGCACACGTACTGGTATATACTAGTCCTACGAATCGTAAGATATTTGCACACATGTTCCAATGTTAGAAAACCACTCACATTGCTTCAAGCCGTACGGAAACAGACATTTAGTTGCCGACCTCAGCTTAAATCAACAAAGAAGACGAGCAAATTTAGGTTTAGTGAAAAGACTGTGTTTTGTTAAAAGCAAGGAAACTCAACCCACAAATGACTTCACTGCACAGGTAGTGCCATTTGGAGAATCGCAAAGAACAATGAAGCAGCTCCAACGTCAAAATCATATGAAAAATAAACACATTTAGACAAACATTTTGCTGCGATAAATTAGTTATTCTCCCAAAGAAGATCATGGTGCTTTCCGGTGCTGAACTGTTATAGAGGATGAAGCCTCATTAAGCTTTAGGGTACGGGCGATAGACCGCGTCTCAGTGCATGATTTTGCTATTTGGCTTGGCAAATTTGTTCACTTAACGCATAAGCTTTATAAACTACTGTGAATTACTAACACAACACCATGTCGTTACACTAACCAAATTTATGCGACAGCTTTTGTTTGTTCTTCAGTGGCTGACAGATAAACTTTCACAAATTAAGAATAGTAATAAATAATAATGGATCAGCTGTACGCCGTAACGGCGCTTCGTTGCCGTGCAATCTTCCACATGTCACGACAAAGATTGCTCACCACATAATCTTGCGCGATCAACCAGCTAGCACACGACCAAGACGGCTTGCTCTGGACAAACTAATTGCAGCACGAACTGAATTCGACATCATGCTTCAGCTCGGTATCCTCAGACCGTCCAACAGCCCACATGTGTCACCTCTACACTTGGTCTCGAAGAAGGTCATGGGGGACTTACGTCTATTTGGTGACTAACTAGCCCTAAATATCATCATAACGCCGGATAGTCATCCGATCCAACACATCATGGATCTCACTGCCAGTCTAGCAGGCAAGTCGATATGCAGAAAATTCCACTCAGTTCGCGTACAGAACCGAATTCCGGTAACAGAGTCAGGCATCGTTAAAACTGCCGTGTCGACCACACTTGGTTTGTTTGAATTCCTGCGTATGCGATTTGGTCCATATAATGTCGCGTAAAATTGACAGCGCTTCATCAACCTAGTTTGTCGCGGTTTAGATTGCGTTTACGCTTAGTGCGACGACATCTTAAGCGCCAGCCGTTTTCACGAGAAGAGAGATTGCATTACTTTTTTATATTTCTTGATTGCCTATATCATCAAGGGGTGGCGATAAATTTAGTAGTGTTCGTTTAGTGTCGACTCGGACAATTTGTTCGGCCATCGTACCGCTTCTGCAGTCTTTGTGTCAATGCTGTATAAAACCCAGGCCATCATCGACTACCCGATCCTCATTCATTCACATATTCTAGGCGTTTTGATGGGCTTGTTAACATTTATCGACGGCCCATACCAAAATGCACGTCGCTGAGCAATCACTCACGGAACCTCTCCGAGGGAAACTCAAGAAATTCGAAGTACCTGTTACAGAACGCGCTGCTTTTTGGTCGCGAAAGGAGGCTATCATCAACACAGCTTCTATTGCACATCATGACCCGACAGCCCCTACTGTCCCTCTGTACCGACACGTCGGACGTGGCAGTCGGCGCTGTATTGTAGCAACGAGAAAGTGACCCTTGGCAGCAATTATCCTTTATCTCCCAACGCTTACTACCTGCCGAATATTGCTACACATGCTGTAAAATACTACTAGCCCTTTACCAATGCTACATCACTTTCGACGGGTGTTAGAAGATCGCACGTTTGCCGGCTTCACTAACCATAAGCTACTAAAATAGCATGTGGAATCTAGACAGCTAAACTATTTCGCTCAGTTTACGACTGATATTAGACGTGTCTCAGTTGTGTGCAACACCGACTTGCGCGAGTGACCTCCGTGGACGGCGGCATTGCTATCAACGTAGCAGTCATTTCAGCCGCAGAGCAAAACGACCCAGGTTTTTTAATTACGTAGATCAACGTCATTTAATATGCGAGCTGTCTTGCTGAAGAAGCGGAAACAATTTCTATTGACACCATCGGGCTTCCTATTGATGAGTGCCTTGTAAAGCGTCCAAAGAAGAAGAGCTTAAAGCATAATAGCCCGGTGCTACTGAAATTCGAATACACAGAGGGTGCAAAATTGTTAATATGGAATATATCAGTTACAAAAGCGATAACCAAACTTTAGAATAATTTCATAACATCAGATAAGACACCAGTTGAGCGGATAAATATGCCTGTTCCAAAGAAACAGAGTAGCGCACCTGACCTTTCTCAAAACGACTTACGCACTTCATGAGCTAAGGAGATCCACACGCATGTTCTCAGTGCAAGTGTCCTAGATGACTTCGCGACTGCGGCTGACTGCCCACTAACACAACCGAAGTTTAGTAGCAATATCACTCCGCTCCAGAGAGCTAATAATATCACAAATAGAACTAACCCGACGCAATTAGTGCTAATTCCGATAGTATCCACAGATGGACAGAGAGGCCGCTCCGGTTTCCAGCCTACCGTTACCACAGAAAGCGCAAGGCTAGACAACATGATCAGCATCAGCGCCACACAGGATGCACCCTGGAAGCTAATGATTCGCAAGCAAATTCGTAGCTCTGTTGACAGGCCTGGCAGCATTAACAGCACCAACAATACCACTACAATTTACTCGACCAATCTAAGGAAGTCGGCACCTTAGAGTACCCTCATAGGGTATTGCAATCCTGATATCTTTACAGCAGCCTTAATGAACACTCCTATTTAAAAGGGAGGTTATTATCAGCAATTACGCAATTACACAAAGACTTGCCGATTATCTCAGCCCTATGAAGCCGTCTGCTATGCTTCCTTCCTATTTTGTTCTATGTAGCATTTCTCACCGTCTCGGCAGCAGAACTTGTAGATTGCACCAGATGTCTTCTACTGGCTAAACTTATATTTCCCTTTGAATAATTAGTTTCGAGTTGTTTCTTTCAGTTGGTAGGAAATTGTGACTTTTAAGAGGAGCAGGAATCTCGCTGCTATTTCAGAGATTCCCTTGACGTTAGTCAACACGGAAAGCTTTTCACCCGTTGAGTTTGTTGTGTTGTGTCGTGTTGCCTTTTTTGGTCCAAACAGCGCAGAATAAAGCTTTTAGTGTACGAATTGCGTTTGAACAGGCTGTAGCGTTTGTCTTCCTCCGTCTCCCTCAGCTGCTGCGTGATGTAATGCGTCCGTGCCAGTTTGAAAAATATAACCAACAATCTGCGTTGTAGACTGCTAGATGATTGCTGTTGTACTTGAGGATCTGGTCCGTATGTGATGATTTTCAATAGATCGTGGTTTCTAGTAGTACCGAACCAGTCCTACGTATGAGAAGGTCTAAAAATGGCAACTGCACATTGTTTTTCTTCTCGCTTGTGAGTTGGATGCCGTCAAACACACTGTTGATTAGCCATTGGTCTCCTCTAATTTGGAGCATTTGAGGATGACGAAAGTATCCTGTACGTAACGCACATGAAGTTTCGGTTTTGCAACTGAGTGTGCCATCTGTTCTAGCGTCTGCATCACTGCTTCGTTTACCAGTCCAGATACCAGCGATCCATTGGTGTGCCTCTTATCTGCTGGTAGATTTGGCAGTTAAAGCTAAAAGGTGCTGTTAGATAGAATCCCAGCAACTTCATCTTCATCCAGCGTCGATTATACTACTTGTATCGGATGCTGCGTGTTCTTCCAGTAAAGCAGCCAACCATTGCTTCGTCAAGTTGATGTCAATGGAAGTGCACATCACCATCAATCAGATGTTTTAGCAGTCTCTAGAGCCATTTTGTTAGTCTTTAGTTTGGTGCTCCAAATAGAGACACGATTGGACGGAGATGCACTCCGCATTTATGTTATTTGGTAGATGGTCGAATTGCGCTAGTGTCGAATCTTGCGGTTTCATCAAGTTATTTTCCAATTTGGTAGTTCCCCACATTATTCAGTTTTAGCAAAGTACAGTTGATGTTGCCTTCTAGGCGTTTTGGCAATCCTTCGTTTATCGGTTGCTAGGTGTTGGCATCGCTGAGCAGATGCTATGCCTTCAACGTTTAATCGGTTTTGTCCATTAGAAGAGTTAGGTGTCCTTTGTCGTCCGGCAGTATAACAATGCTCTTATCCTTTTAGAGATTCAGCAGAGCTTTTTGTTCCGTGCTGCCTGATATGTTGGTCAGAAATTCATGGATTTGAAACCACTTTGATAAATGCTACATAGGAAAAACATGAAGGAAGCTTGGCACACGGCTACGTGAACATATCCTAGCAATCCGCCACTATGATCAGAATTCTTTGATGTCCGTACATATAGATGCCGAAGGCCACCAGTTCGACATAGAACGCAACCAGATACTGGGAAGTTCAACGAGCAGATAAGCACGTGAATTTGGTGGGGCCTGATATTCAAAGCAGATCTCGGCCAATAAGCACATATATCTCGTTCAGCTCAGAGAGAAATGTAATACCCATATCAGCGGGGGTATTTCGTATTGCCATAGTGAGCTTAAAGTTTATGTTCTACCACCATCAAATAAAAGTTAGGGCATTTATTGACAACATATTCCAAGGGCCATCAATTATGATGTACGATAAGCTTTACCTAATGGATCAACCGGACAGATGGAAAAGTGTTTAAATTTGTTGCAAAAATTGCATCATGAAGCTGGTCTGAATAAAAGCATGAGTGTATCGTTGGTGCTCAGTCGACTGTCTTGTGGTAGACAGCTCGAATGTTCTGAGTAGCTACCAGAATCCTCTGTAGTTAGAGTAAACCAGCATACAAAACTTGTGCAGAGACTGTGGTAACACAAGCTATTTACTTGAATGAGAGCACTCAACCAACTGAAGTGTTGTGTTCGGGTGAAACTTTCCGAATTTGTGCCCATCACAGAACCATCTTGGCAACCGGAGAAGTAGCATCGCAGACCCGGAAACAAGCACCATTAAAAGTGGCATGCACGGGACATCATTTAGTTAACCAGTTTTCTCGATCCAATAGTATGACCGTGCCGGAAATTTTCATTGACCAGTGTCACAATCAACCATTATACCGCAGATTCATCAGCACCAAAGACACGTTAACATGGAAGTGCGAATGGGAGGTGGCAGCAGACGTGTCACCGGTGTCAACTGTTAACCGTGTCCTGTAATATCTCTAGGCAAGCACAAGGGGAGTCACGTGGATTCCATCTTGGAGAAGCATGGCAGACTAGCGACACCAAGTTTGATCGTCAGTGACTTCATTTCCCGCGGTCAAGTTAATTTTTGTCCGCCTATGTACCTGCACCATTCTACACCTGGCAGACTCGACAAGGTCTACCTCAGTAAGCACTGACCGGGCGAACTTAGTACGTATCCAAGCGAACGCAACT
>CALYDF020003612.1:0-29339 GCA_944474145.2 Dicrocoelium dendriticum
TAACATTTGACTAAAGTGATTGTAGATTGGTCAATATCATGCAGGGAGGAGATAAATATGATGGGGATACGTGTGAGGAAACCTAAACACACTTGGTGGTAATAAGCACGGAGCAAGTAAGCTGGAAGTAACAGGTAATATTTCGTGCATTTCTTAATCGGGAGACAGGGTGCGTATTGCGTGGGGCATGCCATTCTGCAACCAATTCAAATTTCAAAATGTAGCGGACTTCTGATGCGGCCACTAAAAGTGGAACTCATGCAAATATTTGTCAAAACAGCAACAGAACTGCTGCTTGTTATCTGATTGTACATTATTCCTTCTTGTTTCAATTTTCATTACAATCGGCTCGTCACTTGACCGCCTTATAAGTTTCCGCGCTCATGTGTTCGCTCTTGTCTAGCTTCATCCGTCCGCATCTTATTGTAGCCCATCGAATACAGTCCGCTGTGTTCGACACAAATTTCCTTCTGATATCCGCGCTTAATTTCGTGCACGGTCTAGAAGTAATATTTCGTAGTCCTGCACCTCCAAATTGGCGCTTCGCTGGGACTCTAATTAATTGACTGGTTGCTTCTAATATTATGGTGTTCTAGCAGCTTGCCTTTGAGTGAGTTCGCCTTAAACTCTGACATGCAACAGAAACGGAGGTTTAAAACTGTCCATTGTTCTCCTTTTTGGAAGAGTGTGTGGCTGCATGATTTGCTCTGACAACAGGTGGCACACCAGGTCTCGGGATGTTCTGGTGGTCATAAGTGTTTCTAGTTTAAGAGATTTCAGGGCTATTGTGAATACTGATTCTCTCACGTGGGTGGCAACGATGGACGCATATATTGTTTCTCCCTCAGCAACCCTAAATTTACCGCAAGGATTTAATTAATTCTTTTTTTTGATATTAACATTGGAAGAGAGATCACGTAACGTGGGAGAACTCAGTTTGTTGGCGTTCGTAAAATCTGCCCATTGTTCTCACGCTAGTCTTTAAAACTCTGTTCAAAATGTGTGTGATGTTTTATCTCTTTTTCGAGGCTTGAATTCTACTAGTTACGTGGGGCGGATATTTCTGTATTTTCCTCGTCTAATTTCACTGTCAATCTGTCCCAATTCTGCATTAGCAGTACCATGCATCAGATAACTTGAATAAGCCTACTCGCTTGCAGATCCAGAGAAAGTCGGTCATGTTATTTCGTTCCTTTACCTCGATTAAGCTGAAGCTGGAAGCTTTAGAAATATTATGGAATTATATTCAAGTTGGCACATACTTAAATTAGCCGCCACGATTAACCTTCAAACATAACGCTTTAGGTTTGGCTGTTCTTGGGCAGTCAGTGCGTACCCTGGACATCGTCAGTTCAGTTCCTTACTTGTAGTGACGATAGCCGCGTGGTCTATCCGAGCAGTGGGTTTGGTAATGGCGAGCACACGTTTGATGATGGATTATGTGTGAAAGTGACACACAAACGCTTCAAAACGCGCTGAGTAGGTGAAAAGTTTGATGGCCGCCGAATCGAATGCGTCAGCCCTTTTATTAGCAATAAACAATCTGTCGTTACCTGACAGTGTGTTAGTTGTTAATGTGTAATTTTTTGAATTCAATCGGTTATGCACTTCCGTCAGGTGAGCGGTGGCTACAAACGTAAATAAAAAGAAACTAGCAAGCGGTGTGGCTGCGCTGATCTGCGTGACGTGTTACGCTGGCGCACAAGTTTACCAGGTCACAATAGACGGCAATTGGTTCTAGTTTATTGATCCAATCCAAAGGAATGTTGAGCGAGAAGAAAGTTCTAAGTAGTGCGAGAAACTCCTGCAACTGGTATGGGAAAAGGACAATTTTGTTTGACTTGCTCGCCCCAAAAATCTCTTTCCAACAAGTGTAAAAATCCGCAGATTGCATGAAACTGGAGTAATGCACTGATTACTGATTGGAAGCAGTAAGAAGAGTTTGCTCTGTGTAGCTGCATCCAATGTCATTCTTACAAAGTCGCGTTATGTGTTGTTGCGATCAATATATCTTGCGTCGGCAAATTGTTTGTCCAGGAACTACTTAAATCCCGATCCGACTTTGCCTCAACTAGGTTCTGCCGCAGGCAATTACATACATTCACCATCCTGCGTTCGAAACAGAGTTGGTGAGCGACCCGCTTCAAATCCGGTACGTCAAGCTAGTACCTGGTGTCCTCGTGTGCCTGGTGTACGCAGATGAAGCAGCGGTATCAACATGGGGTTATCTTCCAAATGTAATATCCAGTGCCTAATGTTAAGATTCCGTGACAAATACATGCCAAGCGCAGACGTGAATTAGAAGCTGGAATGGTAAAATTATGTATCGTTTAAATTAATGGTATTTGGAAAAGAAAAGAACAGATTTATCATGAATAAAGAAATCACGTGCTCAACAACCACTATGGATAAATAATGATGATACATATAACGCACCTGACAATTTGTAACGGTTGTCGGTGGACTTACCGTTCCTTTCACGTGCCCTGTATGCCTTGTCCTAATAACATAATGCAAGTGATTCAAGGGGCCCTCAAGTTAAGTTTTGCAGTTGGATGGTGTTGGTCTGATGCCATGGGAACTATATGACACCAGCCTACTTTCGTCCATGGATTTTAGAACTCATATTTTTCCGCGAGACCTTCCCTGGTAAGTGACCCATTGTTCAACTGTTTCAGAGGATTTCCTATTACTAGTTTGATGTTTACGTTTGCTTAAGTTCCAATTGACCCCACATGACTATATTGTGATGGAGGGATATTCCTTATTCCATGATAGTATGACTGACTTATCCTAAAAAGTAGCAACACGACAGCGAGTTTCTCCTCCGATGGTAGCTGGTAACTTACACGAACGGAACCGACGTGTGATCAGTGGACGGGAAAGCCCAGCCACAACACGAACACGATTTGACCATGTTTACACGGGCTGAGTAAACCATGGGGATTTTAGGGTGAAGCTTCGTAAGTTAAGCACGCTTGTGGTCCCGGTCGAAATAATGCGCTGGACACAGATTTGGAGCGGACGAAGCATGATGCGATGACAGCTGATAGACTGAAGGAATAAAACGGACCGATTCGGCAGGTGGAATACCCTTACGTGCCGCCGACACAATAAATTGCGTACACTTGCGAGGTTCTAACAAACCGACGTGGATTGGTCCATACAGCTTCGAAAGAACGATGCCGGGTTGCCACTAAACTCAAGAAGAGGGCCAGAAAGTACCAGTCATCGAAAGTGTGTTTCAGTGAATGACGATTAAAACGAGTTTAAAGCATAAAAGGATAATGTTTGTTTTGATAAGAATTTAGACCGCTACCCACTGCTGTTTTTTGGAGGGCTAGATAGACACCTACCTACTACGTTTTGTAGTCTTTAGATTATGTCACGGACGTCTACAGTAAGAATAAGGAACAACTTGAAGACAAGTTGATTTGGGATGAAAGTTATCATTTAACCAATAGTGGAGAATCTGACGCCATAACGAACGTAAATACTAATTGTTAATGATACTTTGAACATCATTTGAATGCATGCGGAAACGTTGGCGTGATTGTAAATCGAATGAAGACTTTACTCAGAATTTTTAGGAAAGACGACCAATTTTGCTTTGATGGGAATATGTTTCGTTAAATTGAAAGTGATGCGATCAGTAGACCTCACGGACCGATTGTAGCTGACATCTTTATGTATCATCTGGAGAGTAATTTATTACGCGATGTTATTGCAGCAACACCCTTTTACACGAGATATATTGCCGACAGTTTTGTTATAGTTGACCCCGTCCCAAAAGTGAAAGTCTACTTTAAAAATTTAAACAAATCCTATCATAATATCAACTTCACTCTGGAAATTGAATCAGTGAATTCGGTTCATTTGCCAGACTAAGGGCTTAAAAGATGAGCAGTTGGTTCACTCAGAAAATTTATTTACCGAAAACGGAGCTGAAACGGATAATATCTACATTTCAACAGTTACTGTCCAATGAACTATAAGCGACCCCTTGTTCAAACGTTTTTTCTAAGAGAACGCCTAATATGCTCTGAAGAGACAATCGAGGCTGAGTTACGATACATCGAGTCTAAACTACGCAATAACCGCTATCCGAAGTGATTTATTGCCAGATGTTGGAATGAATGTGCTAAGAAAGCAAAACGAATGAATGTCTCAAAGAAAAATGTTCGTCACGCTACCATACAAAGGGAAACAGAACGACAGAAGATTGTGCTACCGATTACTCTAAGCCAAAAAAGTGCTACTACGTAGCTGAGCATTTGTTGTTACATCAAACTAAGAAGCTGTTCCATGCATCCAGCTTGAATAAGCGCCACTCACAGATTACCAACTCATGTGTTTACCAATTCAACTCTACTTGCGGTAGCATGTACATTGGCCGAACCGAGAGAAGGCTATCAACTATGATCATAGAACATGTTCTACGGAACCTGGCGAATGGTGGACCTAAATTTCCTGCCACCTCAATCACTCAGCATCTGCTCGATTGTACCGTGTGTTAAACCCGCATAACGATTTCCAGGTTATCAGCAGACAAAATAACTCGAGCTTGCTTCCTTTCGCTGAAACCTTTGCTATCCTACAAATGAAACCTATCCTTTCCAAACAGGTCTACCTTGAGGCCAGTAGGACCTTACCCTGGTAAGAAGTAGAAGAGGACCTTGGCTTTCTCAGTGTTTTATTGATTTCGTTGTTAACCCAACTTTCAAGTACATTCCTTAACGCGTTCCTCTATTTGTCTGTAAGCGACTGAATGAGAAGACACGAAATAATCCGATTTCATGTTATCCCGTAAAGATGTTGTTCCTTCTTGCACACTTAAAATTTCTGGAGGGAATTGGACGTATCTAATGATTGATAGTTGTAAAAATATTGTATGGTCATGTTTGTTATAATACTGCTAGAAAATGTCTAGGTTCGATCACAGAATCTGTAATCTGTCAGAAACATTTTTATACGAATTATTGCTAAACATATACCAGGGATGAAATCGATTGAGTGTCAGTTAGAAGAACCCTTGGAAGCATCCTGTTTAATTTTCTACTATGTCGGGCCAAAAGGACTCGTTGTAACATGGCCCAACCAAAATATAAAAATGTAAAAGGCATTTGCAAACGCAGCACTTGATTTGTGGGCCGAAGAAGTGTGATCAAAAAGCGAGCATCCAAACGCATCCTGCGCTTATTGGGTGCATTACAACGGCAACGGAAACAACTAGTTGGATAATGTAAATGTTTGATGGAATGTCTTACAGCGTTGCATTTAATGAATATGTTGTTTTTATTAAAATTGTAAAAAATAGAGAAAGCATAGACAAAAAGAAGAAACGTTTTTATGGGTACTGGGATAACCTTTTTTATTTCACATGCGAGTATAGTATTACGAGTGAAAACAGCCCCGGAATCTGTCAAACAGGTATTTTGCAGTTGTTGCAATGCATCAAAGACACCCACAATGGCCGCGCGCAATACACAGTCTCATCAAGGACAACCAAATAATGTTGCATTTCTCCCAGACCACACAAATATAATCCCAAACTAATTTAATAGTGTACTCATTAATTGTGTGTAGAGCCTACCGCGCAATTGTGTTAACAGTGCCATTTGCCTTATGCTAGGTGAAAATAATATTGCAATAAAATTTGTTATTTTGGACATATAGCAGATTTTCACAACAGTATCGAACTAGCCCTAACATACGAAGCACGCAGAGGTTGCTATTTCGCCAGGGCATGGGTAAATTGTTAGTTGAGTTAATATCATTTGGGAGAATAATCCACGGCTAGGATACACTACGGAAGACGGTGACATTACAACCAGGTATACTTTGGCCAAATTTAGCGATACTCTTTCAGTGATGGCTGTGACTAATTGTCCGAAAAAGTGGTTGGGATACCTGTGGATCTGATACATGGACGGAAATGCTGACGTGGTGGACATTTAACTTCAGAAATAACAGCTGAGCTCCTTACTGTATTAGGGCGTATTTTGCTTAAGCATGGTGTAGTCAATAATCATAACTAGTGTTTTTGGTGCAATAGCTAGACTGTTAGTCATGATTAAACATGATAAAATACCTATTTCTAGACTCACATTTTTGTAAAATTATTTATAGTTAACTTTAAGCACTAAGTAAGCATTACTAAATATAGTTAACCACCATTTTGCATTGTTACGTAAAGCATTTTGTGTTAGCGTAACGCAACCCCAACATTTACTAACAAATTGCTTTTACTCATGTAAAATTTATTGCGTTGTTATTTTTCATGTCGGTAAATCCGCATATTAACGAACTGAAACAGATGAGGAGACACTGAAATTTCGGTTAAAGAAGGGCTTGTTGTTTGAACCTCCTTAGCCTTCTAGCGCTTCGTGACAGTGGCACTTGCTTTTTTTAATTATTTGATTATTTATAACTCTATTGGCGTTGTATCATATATGACCTCCTACTGGTACGCTTGCGTCGGTGACTTCCAATGATTGATTTAACCCCGGTTAAATTATGCATTTTATTGCTCCCACCGCTTCGAGTTTTGCTGCAAAAAGTAACGACAGTCCGGAGCCGGACAAAGGTTATAATTGTAGACAAGTTATATTTAACATAAACCAAATTGAACAAATGCAAAATATCTTCCGGGTTGCGGTTCGTAAACAATGGTTAGTGCGCGAATAACCGCAACAGCCACCACCATCATTTACATTGTACTAACATGACAGCTATGTATGCGAAACATATAGCATCACATTGCTCTACATTATTAATCCTGTTGCCTGGCTTGCTCTTGTTCGGAAACATGAGTCTAAACAGCAGTTAAACCTGGGTCACCACAATGAGAGAAAAGAAGGACTGTTCATCTAAGTTCTTAGCTTTGCCGTAGAGGATCCAACGATATCAATATTCTTGATAGCTGCTTATTATGAGGCATATATAATTTGTAAGCTACATTTCACTTAGTATCCATCCCCTGAATAAGCCAATCAAAACGTTGGATATTTTGACATCAGTGCGGAGAACATCTTTCACCGTTATCCTCTATCGGCAGTCTTTATAACCGTCCTACCAGTCTTTCAAGCATGTAGAAACAAATATTGAAATCAATGAGTACGATTATCTTTTTTCTATGGACCACTACGTCTATTCGATGAAAACTTACTGGTTTTTGTTATTAGTGAAACAGCGCACTATAGAAAAGGTCCTGTGAATTAGGACTTGTCAACATTTTAGGATTATTAATGCGACCCTTTCTCGTGAACTACCAATATTCTTAGTTTACGGGAGACCAGCGTTATCGGCAGCGAATAGTTACCGCTATACATTCAAAAGCAACGGACTGTGGCTTAAATACTACCTTATTAGCCTAAATGTCTGGCTATTTATTATTTCTATGACATTTAATTTTTTGGCTACCTATTATTCTTGCGTTTTATGCTTGATAAGTTTGCACCGAATGATGACGCCATCTCGTAATCTACGTCTTCTGATTTTTCTTTTCGGAAGAATAATGGTAACTGCTTGTTTCAACTGCTAATAACTTTCCCGTTGATAGTCGGGCTTGTAATATGGAGCACCGGAGATCATTTCATTAAGAAATAGCACATAACATTCTACAACAGAAAACAGCCTAACGAACACCGAAATCAACGGTTGATAAAACCTGTGGGAACAGTTGTCCTAAAGCTTTAACCTAAGTGGAACACTTCCATGTGCCTATTCATTATAACCGATGTAAAAAATGATTAGTTCCCAGTATGAATAACAACATTCGATTTACGGCAGTTACACAGTTGCTGCTTTTTGATTAAATGTGTCAACTGCGAGCAGCTGCGGATTAAGACTGTATAGATAAATATTGGGGCTGCCAGAAACCCTCATCAGAAGCTGGCAGATATCGCTACGGCAGACAGCCATAAAGCAAACGGCTTTCTTCGAACCGTCAACTCACTTGCAATTGTAATGCAGACGTAAAGCTGAATTAGGGAATATATTATAACGGTTATAGTATCTAGCAAGTTCTGAAAAAAGGCCACCATTTCTTAAATACAGAATCTTTCCATTTGAAGAGTTGAGAATCATTTCCACCTTACGAAAATTTTTTAGTTGCTGCTTATTTTGCTAACCTAGCTCCAATGGTCTGATAATGTAGAAGTTGTTCGCTAATATTCACCAGCTTGCAAGCAATATTTGATGTGAGCAACCAAAGCAAACATGATGAAACCAGACAAATGGCAGATTTTCGCCTAATGATTGAGTGGTTCGGGAAACAAGATTCAATACTTACTGACAACTTGACATGACGAATTACTTTACCAAATGCACAGTAGGTTGGCGTTATTATTTTGGTAAGCAGTTCTTTTCAAATGTAACTCCACTTAGACGAAGTGTGTGCTTTAAAGATTGCAATATCACTCGGTCTGGCGAATGAGTGAAAAGTGAAATATAATGTAGTCATACGCAATGATTTAAACAATAGATCTGTTTGCTAGTGACTATAGTAGCAGTAGTTCGCACCGAAAGTTTCCACAAGCCGCTGATTGTGTTATGTGAAACAGACACGTTAGGATCACTCTTTATTTATTCCTTAGCAGAAAGCCTTTTCAGGGTATTACTTATGCGGTTTGCTGTGGGGCGATGTAACATGCAATAACGGTAAATAAGGAATTGAAGGCTAAAATTTAGTAAGTCCGGTAAGACTGAGAAGATGAAAGTGACAAACTTGACGAAGACTCTACCATGCAAAATGAGTTCAATTGGTTAGCTCGCTGATAAATTCCCAGGACGAATTATTAATTATCCTGGTTACGTTTCGGAATTTCACTGCAAATCGGCTTTACCTAACCACGTGGTGAACAGGAAGACAGGCGAAATGTAGTGGTGTAGCCCTTAGTGAAATCGTTTTAAACCTTGCCAAATTGCATGCAGAAACAGCGTACGAGGGAGAGCGTCCCATAGTTATCGCACATGATGGGGAAAAAGTTTTGACAGCATATCAGCTGGCTATACTGCTTTTCAGGGGGTCGGCAAATAAGGTTGTGGTTCTGCAGAATTTAGTAAGTTATTATGAGCTTCCCCGAAGGCTTCGTTACCGAGTGTTGTACATTTCTATTGACTTCACTCAATGTCGGTACGACAGAATAACGATGTGCTAAGTAATTTTAGATGCGCTTTGTTGTTAATCTTGTGAGCAGCAAGATCTTGCTGGATGGTGCATAACAAATGTAGTCACATTTGTAAAATGATATCAAGCATAAACCAACCAAGTACTCTGCGTAGAAGAAAGACTTTGGATTGCGCGTATTTAGTACATGTCGATTACGAGCAGCTGAGGTCATTTTTTACTAGTATCTTTGAAATACTTATCTGAGATATATTATCCAAAATTGGTATATGCGTGAAGCCTTATGCCATATATGAACTATCTTACAATTAGCCGCATTAAAATTTAGTCCAGTCTGTGAGCCTTTAATAACCAAAACACGGGACATGTAGGGAAATATTTCTTTTAAATCCTGCTAATCGTTTGCCACATTTTTATCTCATCCGCCAAACCAGTATGTAACGCATTCAAATTACTTGAGGAAAACTAAAAGTAATCGCGGAGTCAAAGCTGAACCCTCTTAAATAACACATTTAGACTGAGTCGCGTTAAAATGCAAGCTCCGTACACGCAATTGCAGCGTGTGTTTGCAAAGAATGTTGCGGATCCATCCATGGACTGCATTCATGATTTCCTACCCGTGCATCCTGTGAAGTAGGACGCGATGATTTAGACGGTCAAAAGCTTTAAAACGTCAAGTTAGATGTCGGTAATTCTGCTCCGCCTTCCTTCCAACTATCTCTTGCCATTAACCCGTTTGTAATGCGTAACCGTTGTTGATGGAATCCATGTTGCTCTGGTACATTATTATACATTTCCCAGTTAAAACATTTGGGTCTCGGCGATGACCACCTCCATCACATTCACTGGTAGAGATTTTGTAACATACAGCTTCCCTATTTTAAACTTTCTTATATTATTAATAAGATATATCAGGTATATTTAAAATGGGTATATTTAAAATGTAGTAAAGCTACTTTAGTTGTTCTCACAGCAGGGCGATTTACCTATACCGGCCTGATATAGCTATCTGTAAAGTTTTTCAAATGAATGTTCCGAATTTCCTACGGTATTCCCTCGTTATGGCAAAATCATAGATCAGTCTCGTTAAATATATTGGGTATGGCAAGTACAGCTGGCCTATGTGGTGATGCGAATATATTTACTCTGTAAATGTGACTTCGGTTAACCTACAAAACGAGCTGCTGTCTCTTGTGCGAGTGGTATAGCTAAGCAAGAGATGTGTACGAATTACGGAGGTAAATGTCCTAAAGATAAACTTTAGCAGTTGACGATAATAATTTTCATCATCCAGATCTGATCAAGGCTACAGGAATTTTCTATCACCCTTACAAATCTAACTAGGCTTGCTACACTTCGTGGAATCCTTGGACTGAACTTCATTGGTGTTCCAAAACTGCAGTAAAATTCCCTCGAATCAGTGGTGCAAAGAATACAACCCAGTTTATTTGGTCTGCAAATTTGACAGCTGTGTTAAGATGACGACAGCTACTTGTTGAAGGTTGATGTAAAGAGCATTTAATTCTTCCGCCTATTGACTACTTACTTTCTCGGAAACGTCGGTGCACAAATCTACACGGAAATAATAGGATGTATGTTGAAGCAGTAACCAAAACTTGTGGACAGTATGTAGCAAAGAGTCCACTTTTCATTCCCATCTGGGATTCTTTCCCCGGCAATTACAGTATGGTCAGTGATAAATATGATGAACCATTTAATAACGTTATCGCACGAATGGAACGAAGCTTCAGCGAAAAATTATACACTATTGTCATGGCTGACTACCTCTCCCGAACAAATGTGCATTGGACAATGAAAAACATCCAGGAAGTAAACAAGGTCGTTTGATGCAAATATGGTCATTATTATATGGGTATTATTTCATGCATTCAGTTATGTTAACATCTATCTCGGATTACAAAGAAAACCTCAGTCAATGTTGCATTTTGTATGTCATATCTCTCTTCAGCACATAAACACTAGTTAAACATTTTTAATACTATATTAGTAACGTGAATTTGGTTAATATTTGTTGTCCAGAGTTATCGATCACAAATTAAAGATTTATTCCTCTAACGTCGCCTCTTGTTTTACAGAGATATGGTCAGTCCAACGCCAGCTTATTGCGAGGTGTACTGCTTGACCAAGCTCCAACGTTAGCACAAAATGTTTGCTCTGCCTTGGGATTGCTGTGGATTGGTACTCGTCTTCAAATCTGAATCCTTGACACCCGGTGACTCAGACTGTTACGTACGTCCCACTTGTGTTTACAAGTGGATCTGACTCATCGATGATTTACTGATGCCTAATTTTTGATGGTTATTTTGTTGCCCCTTTGCATAAGTACACTTTTACGCATGATTATAGCTTAGGTCACGGTGGCGAATTTTCTTGGTGATTTCAAGTTTCACATTCTCTTACAGATAAGTAGGAACACCTACCGTAGATTCGCAGCTACCCTATTTTGATAGTGTTTCTTCCATCCTTGTGTTCCGCTTATAGTTTACGACTAACTGTTGGTTTGTGTATTTCAGTACAATAAAGCGACGAAAACCACAAGATTATATCCGGATTCCTATGCTCGATTTAACTGATGGATCCTAAGGTTACTTCCTTGTTTTGCTGTTTAATGGAAGCTGGGTGAAGTTTGGTCTGTAAGATTTTGAAACCTATGGTTGCAGCACAAATCACAAATCCGTGGACTAATTACACGTAGTGCACAAGCTCCGCTGGAGATTAATTTTAGCAGTTTTTCACCCTTTCGTGTAGACACAATCATATGCAGCTTTGTAGGAATGATTGATATCAATTCCATGCAACTTCAAGATTCGTTTTCCTAAAATCACCTCATACAAATTTAAAATTTCCTAAGTAATTTATTCATGTGAACAATCAATCGTCGTGTCCTCAGAATTGCAAGTTAGCTACTCCTAAATTTAATGGCTATGCGCATGATCCGTATTCTGCCTTCATTAATTTAGATGATTTGCAATAAAAACTAAAAAACCCACTTTTTCACACGAAATATCAACAATGGTGGAGATCCTCAAATATCTGCCCCTGTGATGAGTTCAATGAATATGAGAAGTGACCCAGGGCCGGTTTACTGACAAGTCAGACGGAAACGTATCGGGTATGTACAGAACTAATGCGTCTGACAATTAGGTACGGAGATTGGAATTATATCCAGTCCCTGGTGCTTAATTCACGCAGCCGACAAGACCAATGCACCAAATGCATTTCAAAATCTTTCCTCATCAAAAACATTACAAATACCTTGCAGGGATCATCGCTCAAAACTATCTAAAGCAAAACTTTTGTACAAATCTGCATGATAAGTTAGGTAGACAACTCCAGTAGTTGATAATTCGAGTTATAGTAAATCGTATGAATACTTTTTCTAGGCAATGTACTAACGTATATGGGGAACTAGTTAATTTGGTATACAATAGTTGAATGAAAAATTGCTAGATGGCATGTGGTTTGGCCTTGCGTTGTCATCTCTGAAACTAAGATCATGTATATACTATATATATATATATATATAAAGAATAATGATACAAGTGCCAGCGTGCCATAACATATAAACGTATATAATGAAGGGGTGGGAGAAGAGAGGAAAAAATATAACCTGTGAAATTATAGTCACAGGAGTATATCTTACAATATGTCCACCATTCATTGCATGAACAGGTGAGTTTCCTGCCGGGCGTGTTCGTATTCCTTGTGTCTCGAATCTGGGAGACTAGATCGTCTGACCACGGCCAACTTTGATGTTATCGTCTTATATATTTGGGAACATTTCATTGGTTGTGCAGCCTATCAGTGCAAAGGTGGCACAGTGGGGCGAACGCATAGCGATCATGCGCAGCAACTAATAATTTCACCGTTGTCCGTGCAGCTAAGTTATGTAACTCTGCGGTGGTTAGAGCTTCCGTGATATGAAAGTTCTTGGACAAACATGGCCACCAATAATGTAATGTTGCCATCGCACACCGTATGGTTAAGCAGAAACAAAACAGGACCACTAGCAACATCGTTTTGCAAGCTTAGCCTTCAGAGCAATACTGAAGTCGCGTCGACGCCAGATATGGCGGATATTAGCAATAACAGCCCGATCCTTAGTGACGTGCATAGTGAATTCATCCTTTAAAACGCTGCCGTTGTGAAAGCTTCCGGGGTAAAAGAACCTAGCTGTCGGTTTCAAAAGGTGACCTGAAATGGTGAGAGGAGCAGCAGCTCCTGACCAGTCCTGCAAGCAGATTTTACACTTCTACAGTACGATGCTCACGTCTGGCCGGTAGAAAGATAAATCCAGCTTACGCCGTGCAAATTTGGTGGTCAGCAGAAAATGGTAAAATAAGGCAATATCGTCTGCATAATTCAACTCGTGAAATCGAGGCCCGGGAGCAGTTCGACATTGACGGGATTGCCGTTATCCACAGCATTCGCCGGTGGTTCGTCCATAGCATAGTTGAAAAGGAACGGTGACGCTAGTCAGCCCTGTGGCACAACACTGGTGACAATAAAAACGGTCAACCGCCTGTCATACATCCACATATAACCTGAGCTTCTATGTGCCTTGAAGTATGATAGCTCACTTTTTGGACATTTTCCTTTTCAACGTAGAGCTTCAGACGACACTTCGGCCAACTAAGTCGAACGCAAGTCGTATACTCAAGATGACAACGATCATTTTATGCCGAAAGTTTGTCGCTGATGGTATATCTGTCGTGCGGTAAACATGTGATCAATACAGCTCAAATCTGAGTGAAATCAAGCTCCATCTACGCCTATGTTCTTTTCGTGTACCCCACTGAGCAAGAAGATTAGCACTTCGGAGGAAACGCAAATGAGCCTAATCCCTTGCTATACATCATAGCCGGTTCGGATGCAATATTTAAAGACCGAACTAATATCGTCATGCATAAACCGGACGGGATTATATCAGCGACAATTCGCTTCGATGAAGTCAACTACTGAACATGTGATAGGATTCCTCATTTAAAAGAGTCGGTAGGTGTTCCGCTGTGCCAGGGCTGATGTAGCGCACCAAGAGGAGAATCCCATAAACAACCTCAGCAGTAAATGTTGGTGAAACATCTCTACACCAAACAGCCAAGTGGATTGTAAAAAATGGGAATTCATCCTTGTTGTAGGTTAGTTAAACTGCTGCTGTAAATATTTAGTTCGACACAAAATTCGACGTTGGGCAAATTGGATCAACTAATCATTAGTTTCACAGGAACATTTGTTACAATCGACATCTTATTGCCAGTCGATCGGATCAGGAAGAAAAGCTTATGGCGTTTCTTCGATATCTCCACTTACTCCATTTCTATGATGCTCTGTGTTCACTAGATTTTGTGATTATCCAGTATGAAATACTTCAGCTTAGCGTTGGTAGTCTTTTGATATAAGTGATACTCAACGCCAGCGGAACTCGGTTGTACCAAGATCAGCTAACTAGCAATTTAATGACTACGATCATTAGTATTGCACGCAGGAGACGTCACATTATTTGGTGATGAAGTGGATTTGTATATAGTAACCAATTGACCAGAAAATTAAGTACTCGATAGCCAACTGTGTTAGCTGATATTTTACTTTCAGAAAGTCATTTAAATATTTACACGGCAGGCAATTTTCTAACGTAGTTGAGGAACTGCTTAACTGGTTCTCATCGGTGAAACACAAAACTCCTAGATATTAAACCATCAATACCACTTGAATACATTTGCCACCTGTAACAAATACCTAGGGAATATTCATTCCTATCCAGGAAGGATTCGTTTTGGTTAATTACACAGCAATGCCACTACGTTAGCTCCGTTCGCTGAGTAATATTTCACATCCAAAATCAACCATTAGACTAGATGGTAGTTTATGCATAGCTTCCGCTAAATATATCGGAATCTTCTAATAAAAACAATACATATACTAAATGGCTACAAGCAACTATCAGACTCATGACTAACTTTATGCATGCAACTCGATTTTGTCAAAGTAAATTTCATTCTAGGAAATTTACTAACAACTAACTTATATATATTTCAACTCCATCACTATCAGTACCAAGGTATCAGCGTTTTTTATCCCTTTAATGTACAATGAACAATTATTTATAATAATCAAGCGTGTTTTTGAAAGTGGCATAGAATGAACCAATGTGGATAAGAAATACGAATGTTAAAATGACAGGTGAAAGGGAGCATATAGGGACTGAGTAGACTGACACGGCGATTCACATGAACACGGAAGCAAATTACCTGACCTTGACGTAAGTCTGGGGTTTAGGAGATCTATGTTTTGTTTGTGCAATCCTAACATTCGCGTAATGAAATTAGAATAGACTTTCCTCAGGGATTTTTTGGAACCGCGTTTGTAGAGGCGGAAATCACCTAAGTTGGAAGGGCGCTACATGTCGAGAATGCCCGTCATTCAGTCTGCACCTCAAAATTGTTCCGTCATAATCACTGTTAGCTGTAGCTATGCATGTCGCTTATTGCTAGGATTAGTGATTAGAAAATGCAAAATTCATGAATCTACTAACTTTGTTTTCCTTTCCGTAATTTCTAAATTGTTGGAGAGCGGTACATAACTTTTAGTTATAAAACAACAAAGTTCCAAGATAACTGTCCTACTGACTTAAATTGAGTCCATCAAAGGCACAACGCTTTGTATTAGCGTGTAGACATATAATTTCTGTCGAAATGTAATCTCGTGCTTTTCAACCCTCGTTCATTTTCCCCACTCTGGCGTTGAAACAAACTCAGACGCTTTGGAGCGAACGTCACATGTGTAGTATCTCCCCACCTGGAGACAATCCAAAATAGACATGTATACTTTTTAACAAATAAACACGCTTGCTGTTCGTGATCGAAGACTCTACCTTGTGTTGTCAGATGTCTCTTGTCAACTTTTGTCAATCCTGTATTGAAGGCTTGAAGAGAAACCAGTATATTCACCGAAAAATTTGCTGGCGTAGAACCAAAATGAGGAACCAACTGTTCATGGTCCACGTAGGTACGTGACGAATTTAGCGAGTACGCATATTATGTGTTGCATTTAGGAGCATTGTCATTTGGACAAGATTTCAAGGTGCCTAGTAGGAAATGGAACAGATACGTTATAAAGTGCCAAATCGAGAATTTGCTTTTTAAGCTGAATGACCTCTGGTCAACCAGTCCTGTGAAGTCAGTTTGATGCACAAACAACTTAAATGGCATCGCCAGCGGGGTCAAAACGATGCAGACCCATGTGGAGTAGGAGCTAAGGACGCAGCCTTGGTAAAACCAGATAAAGTCTCCAGGTAGGTGATCATGAACAATGCCGAAAATGATCAGAAAATGCGCGAGTAAATTCGAGTGGCACACATAATTTGGGGCATATCCGATGTCGTCCGTATTGCGACAGATACTGATAACTTTATTAAATACAAGCCAGGTGGATACGCTGCTCCGACGCTGAATGGTTAACAAAAGTCACCCAAGAGCGGAATGCTAGTCAGGTTAATAATTTCAGTGATCCATTCAACCCAGCATAAACTGGCTAATAAATGACACCGGACACTTTGGCATCGTTTTGATGGTTTGCACAATCAACGGGATTGGACATGCTTGTTGATACGTTATCACTCAACGTTCTGCTACATAACTTCAACAATTAGTGCAACTGACACTTGCCGGCATTCATTTCCTCATTAACACCTGATACCTTTAAGTTGTAATCACCAAGTTTACTAGCTTTCGATCTCCAATGACTGAGTCAGCAGTTATAATTTAAGCTTCGCTGGACAAACAATTAACCTCGCAATTTAGCTTTTGGATTGTCAAACTTGTTTCTGCTAGCCTTGATACCATCACGCTTAGCTACTTTACGGCTTTTAAACAACCTCCATTTGATGAACGAGATGCAAACAATGGGTTAAAATTGACAGAAGGCCGAGATTCATACTGCCTTATTTACCCAAATAACTAACTTTTGTATTCGTGCTTTTCTAAATGCTTCACGAAAATAAGTTTCTCAAAATTATGCATTTCATATTTAGTGAGTAATTGTGATTGTACCCATTTCTTGCATGAAATATTCTTAATTAACTTTATTAAGTAGCGTTAACACGGATTCTGAGCTAAACCTAAGTAAATGACACCTGGTATTGTTCAAAAGACTCACTTTGCTACCATTCAGTTGATGCTGCGTCCTTCTACATCGGGAAAGCGTTAACAAATTACTCTGGTTTCTGCAGGATTTCTAGAGGGTAATAAACCTGACACACCTGAGTGATCTACACGATCGGTGGCCAGTGTCCTTGTTTGCTTCCATCGTTGTAACGTTTTCCCTTTCATCAGTCTACAGAAAACCAGTGATATCACTCAGAGTGGAGCAAATCATGGAGCAAACCCGACCGTGCAAATTAATGATGTTGACGAAATTCGTACTCAACTCAAAACCTGGGAGTATATCCGGCTAATGGTATGCTGTGTGCCGATGTGCCGTGCGCTTTTATTTGAACAAACCTTCGCTAATCTATTCATCGCAGTTAAGCCAGAGCGTAAAACTAAGATACGAGAGCAACAATCTGCCACAGCATACTACCACAAGTCCCTCTGCGGAATTATGAAAGGGAGGAGCTAAATATGATGGGAATAAGAGTGAAGAAACGTAAACGTACTTGTTGGTAATAAGCACAGAACAAGCAAGCTGGAAAAAACAGATGATTTTTCATCAATTCCTTAATCGAGAGAAATGATGCAAAATGCGTGGGCTCATTTAAGTTCCCAAAAAGTCATATTTCCAAATGTAGCTGACTTCTGATGAGGCCACTAATAGGGTAACTCATGCGAATATTTTCCCAACAACACCAGAACTTTGGCTTCGTTGTAATGAACAATAATTAAAGTCAAACTATCACTATATGTGCGCATTACGCCTATAATTATTTAGCCATTCGTGGAAGTGAATATCAGCCGTACATCAAGACCGGTTAAATTAATGCTATCATTGGGTGTGTTAACTGGAATTTATTCATTTAATGCTTGCCGCATGAAAAATAACTACTTTTGTTTATGGGTTATATTGAGCAAATCCTAACAATGCATAAATGCAGAAAACGCATATTGATACCTGAGTTTGCGTGACAGTAACTTTATAAAGCGCCACTAGAAACAGTCACTGAGGAGAAATTAGGTAGATTAGTATTACTAAGACTGCTTTACGCACTATGCGTACTTGTAGTTAACATGTCTGAACGTGATTTGCTGAAAACTAGTTCCTGTGATCTTTACCTTAGTATCTTTCCTAACGTCCATACGGATGCATACCGTATATACAAAAAGCGGTGAAAGGCTATGAGAGAGAAGCTGGTGCTCGACTAATTTGACAGAATAAAAGTTCATATTGCAGTCAAGGAGAACACAACTGTAGACGTCAGGATATATCCCGCCAACAGTAAGCGTTTTCTAATCCTACACGATCCTAGTACTGATACAGTACCGATACAGTCCCGATACTTAGTGTAATGCAAAAGTTTAAATTAACTTGATCTTTTGGCTTTATTGGCGAGCTGGATTTATTAATTGTGCCTGTTTAAAATCAACAATCCGGCTTCTTCCTGCGCGCTCTCTGAAGTAAAAGCGGTTTCTATTCCATGTATATAGGAAAATATCGTGTGAACACAATCCTAGTTAACTGCTATATATACAAACGATGAAGTCGACAAACAAAAGCTGTATCAATGGACTTATCATCCCTACGCTGTTAACTGCAACAATATTATCGTTAAACAGGAAAGGGTCATTTTTCACAATTGCATAGTATCCACTGCGCGGTGAGTTCCAAACCATACACTACTCACTTCCTTGTTGCTTTGGTCGCAACCTCTTCTTAAACAGCTTTATTTGTGGAATAAACGCAAGGAAGGCGGGCAGCATTAGGTTAGCAACTTTGTTATTCATTAATATTAATGATTCGTACACAACGTCCGAAAGTGGGTGTTTTGGAATCAGTTCCTTGAACATGTCATCTACATATTCTTCGTCGTCTGTTGTGTGCCACACGGGTGGAAATAACCCGTGTTATCTACACAGATAAGGATTATCCTTTAAAAGTTTTCGTATTTCTTTTCCTTGTAAAGACAACGGTTCTCAAATTAATCAATTCCTCTTCACTGATCTTGTTCCCTTGGAACTCCAACGTTTCGTTAACGTGGGCAGTCACATACACACAATGCCTAAATCTCGTGGTCAAAACAGTTCCAAATTAAGTGTGTTTGTGGAAACCTAGCAGGTGTATTCAAGTTACAACACGTGGAAATACAGTGAAGTACACATTTAAATATAAATGTGGTTTGCTATCGCAGACTTGGTAAACAGCGCAGCAACGCAGTAAACTGAAGGGTAATAAAAAGGATGTATAACAAATAACTCTCAAAATGAATCATGAGTGGATCCTGGTAATGCCAAGACAAAACACCCTCAAAAGTTGCAATAAAAAGGTGCCTTCTCTAGTTGAATACGAACTATAATCCGTAAGATTTTTTGGCTTAATTGCCCAGATGAAAACGTTTATATGTCTTGAGAAAGCTATTAACTTTGGTTTCTTTACGCAATTGGTACAGCGATTGACTGATTTGGATAACACGATTTTAGTATAAATAAAATATGTAAACTTGTTCAAAATTTAGTTTTATAGGATAAATGTATATTTTATATTCGTTTGTGTAAAAAATGGTGATGAAATATCCATGAAAACGTTTTGTGTGGTTGGGACAAAAAGTTTACATTGTTTATACTCTTCGGCAAATGTTCACTCATAGCCCTTATTCACTGTTCAAATCAAATCAGTAACATTAAGAAATTATTAATTGCAGGGAAAGTTGCAACACCCAAACAGCACATGAAAATCTTCGCGATATTGCATAGATTACATCAGTACATTTCTTCCATAATACCAACAAAATCTCCCTTAGCATATATCATGTTTCTCGGTAATCAAATTCAATATTGTTCTTCCCTCCAGCAATACGAATCCGACCGGCATGGAAGCAACAATTGGTGGCCAATTCCAAACCAGCTTATATAATGAAATATGATGTGCAAGCGTGCTTTCGGATCCAGACATCCTGAGACTGCGTTTTGTGCGCACACAACCAACGCAGTAGCCACATTCGAAGTCAAACACAACATTGAACGGCTACACTGGTGCCACTCGCGTAGCTAGACGCAAGTGTTATCCCTGGACCTGGCGAAGTTTAAGGAAGAAGTACATGGAAATTAGTCTTTCTCCCGCATATGAACAATGAACAACGATTTATTACGGGTAAAATAGCAGACCCTTGACAAGTCCCCTAGGGTGTTTATGATGAGAATAAATGGATCAAGGTATAAGTGAGTCGTCGGTTCAAGGGACTACGGACATAACTGCACTGATGTATAAAGTTAGTTTGAAGTGAGTATTTAATTTGTGCACAAAAGCAATATGGGAAGTGGTTGTAACTCACGTATTAAGCGAGAAAAAGATTAATAAGAAAAATGGCAACGCTTACTTTTGTGTATTTTTCTTTGTCGACGGGTTACGTATATCCAGTAGTGGTGTTTAACAAATTATGTACGGAAAAAATGCGCACGTTGATTTCTAGTGCTAGGTGACGCCCGGATAAAGCAGATTATATGGCCTGGTGTAAATGTTTTGCAACATCTAGACGTTTCTGAATACCGTCAGTGGAAGGGAAGGAACAACCTAAGTAGGGAGGGAGTTCCATGGTTGGCACACACGATGTAAAACCGAATTCAGGCAACAGCCAAACCGGCTACAGTGTCTGGTCAGGTTTAGCAGGTGACCTCTCAGAATAGTATTGTGATTCAACTTCAGATGATGACTACAAGCATGAATTATATTACTTGGGTGCGAATTGGTCATTATCAAATCGCCACTCAGGCGGTGATATAGTCCACTAGAGAACCACAATGTTTCAACCTCAGTTGGTAAGGGAGATGAAACATATATTATACGTTCTTTGTCACTATTCGTGGTGGCTGTTCAAGTGCTGTAGGCTGGTGCTTGAGCCAGGGCTACCAGGCGTGAATGGCGTATTCCGAATGGAGCCTCATCTACGTATCAAGCATTTGAGAGAAAATTATAGGGTCAAAACGCCCGAAGGATCTCCGCAAAAGGTCGTGTTGGTTGGCTTTAATGGACGTCTTCTCGGCCTGATGTGAACAGGTAAGATCATATTGTACTATCACAACAAGATCACATTCATTATTATTGCGCTGCAAAGCTTGATCCTCCAGCGTGTACTCGCATTTAGATTGATGGTTTATGCTCAATGTCTTACACAGTAGAGTTGAAACGATGTATGTTCTGCGTCGCCTATTCATATATCCTATAAAGACCATCCTGAAACGCTACGTTGTCACCCGTTGTTTTGAGTGTCCGCCATATCTTAAGATTATCAGGGAATAGTAAGAAATTAGCAGTGATCGCTCTTGCAATCTCGTTCAGGTAAATCAGGAATAGGCATAGATCAATTACTAAGTCAGAGATGACGCTGCGAACTCGCACATTCAGATGTCGTTGAAGCAGAACGTTACCTATCAACCCGAAAATTTGGTTACCAATTACACAGTTCTAAAGCTTGTGAATAAGGATGCGGTGCTTCAGAGAGTCGAACGCCTCTGAAAATGCAGTTGGGCTGCGTAGACGACCGCAGCGCTGTCAAAGATTTCAGTCCAACTGGAGCAAGTAAGCAACAGGTTTTTGGTTCAAGACCGGTTCTGGCGACATATATGTTGTTCTGGTTCTGTACTTTCGCATGCCACCAAGTAATTCATATGCGCCTCGGCAAAAATAGACTCCAAGAATTTTGATAACAAAGGCAGGAGATTTATCGGGGTTTGTCTGGCTGGATCTTCACGATTTCCCCCATTATGCATGGGAGTGGGGATTCCGCTCTTCCACATTGTGGAAACACACATCGCATCTAGACATCGTTAGAAAAACCTAGAGATTGTATCCGCGAAATTCGATGCAGCTAACTTTAGCGCCTTTGGTCGGATGATATCAGCATCAGGAAAGATATGCTCAAATTAGGGAATTTAGCCTTTTTGAAACATCTGTATCCATGAAGGAGATATGACTAGTTTCTGGTGGTAGTATAACTTGCGTGAACAGCATAGGCGACGAAGTCATGTTTTGGATGTTTGGGGAGCATTGATGAGGTAGTGCGTTGGCTGCTTCCGTTGTATTTTCTTCTTGTCCACTTAGCGTGCAGAGGACAGGAATACATCGCTACACTTTACGGTTTCTTAACTTATCTTTAAAGGAGCTTAGGGTATAAGGAGCATTTATCGGCTAGATCCTGTTAATGTTTAGCTTATCATCGCGTACCAGGTTTCACCGGATATTGTAAGCTTCCCTTATTCCCCACTTGGTGGCTACTCATAATTTGGCACAATGAATCCCTTGGACCCAAACACTTCCGCGTCCTGCTGCATATGAATGGCTTTACTCCCGGCGCGCGGAAACATGTTTCTCGAATCAGTAGCTACTAAGTTGATGAATTAAAGCAGAAAAGCGCGCCAAGACACATCGGGGTATAGTTCAGCTAGAAAGGACCAGTCACATGAATTAATGAGTGTGGTCAACACAGTGTAATCTTCAATAACCTAAGAGTCATCGGTGTTGTCTACGGAATACTCTGCATAAGAGAGTTCTAGTTTAAAACAGTGTTGCTTTATCGCTGCTGCCCAGAAGACTAGCTATATATGCAATTTTCATCATAAACTCCTTGTTTGTGAAAACGAGATCGAGAAATCTTGGTTTGTTCCCCGCCTTTATCTTGTAGGTTAGTCAAAGTGGTTGTATATTAGTAATCCAATAATTAGCTCATGCAGTTTCAAGTTGAACTTCTCATTGAGACAGGCAGCAGACTCTAGGGCGTAAAGATTGAAGTCACCAACCAGGAGGGTGTGACTATGCGCCTGTGAGAGGATAGTTTTCAAAGTGGAAGCTAGGCAATTGTCCATTTCTGAAGTTGACGGCGGTGGTAAGTACACCATGCTCAAATAAATACTTGTCATGACGTATTTGGCGAAGGCGACACCAAAGCGCCCTGACAATCTGGAAATCCGGTTAATACATTAGATCAAAGTATAGCTCACGGCGGTAATAGGGTAGTATACCGCCTCCATATGGTCGATCGAAGCGCAGCACGGACAACACGGGTACTACAATTTCATTGTCGGTGATCACTTTACTCAACGCTGTTTTGGTCACCATGATGAGGTCCTATAACATCGCAGCATGACCTAGCCAGTTCGCTATCAGTTTGCTAAGAAGGCTTAGTGCGTTAGTATAAAATCAAGAGAATATCTTACATGGTACAATAGTGCTTGTGGGTGTCAAATATGATTTAGTTTTAAGCCGACCGTTTATCGGTCGGCCACTAATCATATTTAGCTTGAGACCTTTGCTCTTGACATGCAGTCAGGTTGCATGTTAGTCCGCAGCGTTCAAGATTGCGGCGTTCTCTCGTGCGTCTTCCTGTCCTGTCAGTTTTTGAGAGCGTTATTGCGTCTATCACAATTCAGGAGGTTGGAGGTACGGTTTTCTGAAGTTAAATGTTCCAACGAAAAGTTGCGCGTCCGTGGCTATGCGCCTGCCATTTTAGACTAAACTCGGTTGCTAATCTAGAGAAATGCTTTAACCCGCTATAAAAACACAGTAATTCCTGCGAAATATAATACAATTTTACAAGGCAATCAGAAACGAAGCGAGAGCATCAATTTAGCAGCGGTGTTTAAACGATTGCCGGGCCGGTAAGTAACAATAAAGACTGCCTCGATGGACTGGAAATTAGTTGGGTCGGATGTGAAGCCTGCCGTGTGAGGCAAAGTGTAAGAACCGCTCTGCCAGCGCTGTGCAAACCAATGACGGGCCAGAGAGTAAGGACTGTCTCGAAGGCACTGGGAAGCCGTTTGGCCGAATGTTGTGCTAGGGCCTTCATAGTAGCCTGAGGGTTACAAAAGTCCTTTTATTCGACAGTGCTGGGTTTATCCTATTGTTCACGACTACCTTAGGAAGTCGCAGTTTGCTAATCTTGACATGTTGCAACATGGTTCTAATTTTATAGCAGGATCAAACAAAGGGCATGTAACCTGTAATTATCCACCTCTAGATGGGACAGGTTGTGTTCCTGGGTAAGTGATATTGATTTGATTGATTCCACATGGCGGCGATTATGGCACCTGTCTTCCGTTTGGAGTTCAGCGCCCTATCTGTCTCGCTGATGTAGTATGCTCCGTATCTGAAGTGAATTGAAGGGTAACGTGTGAACTGACTCTTTGTTAGAGGAACAGACAGCTTGTTGGTTCGGCTAATACGGACAGTTTCGGTAGAAAAATTAGTACCAGGAATAATAAGATATATCCGTCTTGATGGTTGCCAAGTAATGTTTAAATCGGAATCAGGTACCTATTGTATCCTTGGCCCCTTTGAGGACCCCCTATCTTGCCATTCTCGTTAACATGTGACTTGCTAAAATCGTGTTAGATTAGCTTTATTCAAGGGTTTATTTATCAACAACCCCCATTCTTCAGGTCCATGTAATCTTCGCGCAGGTTTCCCCGTTAGGTAGTAGCATGCCTTCGAACTATTAAAGCACTGATGTCGTTACAGAAACCCACGTGTATTGCCCTGTCAGATTAATTAAATTAGAGCCCACCATCACCTTGAAACCTCTTTGTTTCCGTCCTGATGAGGGACCTCTCTCCTGCTGTTTATATCCCGATGGATCCTTCTGATGTAAGATAGTGTTTGAGATGAAGGCGAGCGCCAGTAAATTCGTGCAATGCCTAGAGCCTCGGGTCATTATAATGCAGAAATCACATGCAGTACCGGAATCAAAGTGTGCTCTTGAGAACAAGAAACGAAGAAAATCATACCATTTGCAACTAGAGCACGTAGAAGGTGAGGGGCTGAAGGCTGTAGAGACAGCTGAGACGAACTTCAATCTGATTCGCGCTCGTACTAGAGGGCATTCAGTAGTTTACAGCCGCACAGTGTACGGTTTTCACACTCGGGTAAAGAATATACACCTCTCAGCGCAATGACCCAAAATGGATTGCTAAGCTAGTGTGTCATAAAGCGAGTCAGATAAACGATAGTGGTTGTGGTGAATGCTGGATACCAGAGGACCTACATTTACTGAAGCGTGCCTCCTGAGTTGTGTTAGCTCAACATGCCACACAGATGTGAAACACCTTTTCCAAGTCGTTTATAATAATCAGGATGGCTCCAGAGGTTAGCGCCGCCATCGCTATCACCGAAATCGGTGGAAGTCAATTAGATTATCTGTGTGCAAAATACCATGAAAATCTGGAAATTATAAATGTCCCAGGGGACACAGCTGGTACTCATCGCAAAGGTGAGCAGCGGATCTGGTTCCTGGAGCAGATTGCATTACAAGCATGAGCATGTGAGATTCAGCACCAATGCAGATTATTTGGACAGCATGTGGGAGAGAAGTGCACCCACATAATACACCGCCTCAATATGTAAACAACATTTATACGGCAAATATATATTTTTACCTTTCGCTGGCTTCTTGTTTAAATGCACTCACTCTAGTGCCACTCTGAATTGAGACACAATAAGAGATTCGCACTGGCCTTCCTTAACCGCCTTCTGACATCACCTCCGGAGATCAATTTTCTCCAGATACTCGTCCTTTTATTAGTAACACGCTCTAGGTACAGCGATATGTTTATCATAGGGGATCTCACTACACACGAGCTAGAGACACCGGAATCCTCAATTGAACAGTTTGAACCCGACTCGCACAAATTTCTTGCGGATACTGCTTTGCTCCGCCACCGAATATTGGCATCCGGGGTAGGAGCAATGGGTATTCAATCTCTTTAGGAGATGCTTCCATCTGCCCCACTAACTAACTTTGAAGTACCAAATAATGAAAAGTAACCGGTATGGGCTATTTTGGGCAGACTTACGATGGCTTATCAAACCCTGAATAAACCCAAACATCTTTGCTGACCGCTCCTGGAACTCCTGCGATGTATCCACTTCACTACCTATGCAGATAGTTTGCACCCGTTCATACGTGAGTTAGATTGTGTGGTCGCAACCATTAACTCATGTCCCTGCGCACAATGTGGGTGCTAGCATGATACTTTGAGTGCTCAGCTTCGTCTTCCGAATAGTATTACACTTATCCCCGAAAGGCATAGATTGGTAGTTGCACGGGCAGATTTTGGCCAATAATGTGAACTTTGCAACAATACCATCCACAGTTCAAATCCAAGATATGGGTAACACTGACTAGTTCTATTCGAACTGCTTCGAATGAATTTACTCACAAAATTCTGTGACGATAATTGGAGTGTCAACCACGGGTGAAGCAACAACCGAGGTAGATTTCGACCGTATTGCTTAGACGGCAACATTGCTTAGACTGTATTGGACTTTAGTTTTCCTTTGGCCCATTATGTGTCCACCGTTTAACGTGCTCTATCGACGCAACAGCATTTGCTAAATTCCGATCCGTGCACGGACTCAACTGCAGCTCTGCCTGATGCAGTGCAAGCGGTGCGCTTTATCCACTTCGAAAATATGCAGCTATTGTGCACCAGTTCACACGTGACTTGAGTCGTGTAGTCGCAGTAAGCTGTACTATCATGCTCTCATTCACCGCTCGCACCGCGTCCACAAAACGCCACGTCTACTAAATTTAGGGTAAAGGGTTCCTAGCTTTATGCTAGTGTTCTTTATCGCGTAGGGGCTTCCAGCACAAGTATACCCTGATTAACAGTTCCGTGTGTTACGCGCATGTCCCCACCAATTCATTGCAGACCGTCGTGGTCGACTCCAACACTGGGAGGCGTGGCGATCAAGCCTCTGTTCACATGAAGATTAAGCGCTATTTATGTAGTACAGAATATTGCTGGGAGGTCCGGTAGCGAGTTTACCGTCCACCTCCTTGGCCTTTTGTCCCATCGCACCATTCCGATCAGGCTACCTCGGGCTGGCTAAGCCTTCCTGACGTCAGCGTTCAAGCTGTTCCTTCTTCCTCGCTCTAGCATGACCTTTGGTCAGACGGCTTCCCAGTCTCTTCAAATCATTCCTTAAACTCTGGCACGTCATTCGTCTGCACACCGTGGGCAAAGCGGTTTTCAAAGGCCGCCTCTCCTCTCATTGCTTACCTCAAGAGTACGGATAGAAGGTTGATATTATTGAAAAGCCTCCTCATCCGCTACTACTGTAAGGCGGCGGAAGCCAGTGACTACCCGTAAACTGGAACGACAATAAAAACTGGATTATAGAGAATTAACAAAGGGCGCAATAAATGTGACGAGACAAGGTTCTGCGAGCGTTGCGGATCGAGCCGACAGCGGATCAAGGAGCGCATCTGCTAACGAGCCTAGGCCCAGAGGAACTGATGAGGTATTTGTCGAAAACGCAATGAACCAGACAAATACGCCGCTAGCGAACCCCACAGGAGCGAACGCGGGTCAAGTGATGCAGCCACTGCAGAACAACTCGCGAGCTTACGAATGACCCATGGCTGGCAAGAATCGGATGTAGCGAAGTGGAGATAGGGGATGGAAAGTTGGAGGGCTTGTCTCGAAGCACAAGTTCGTAGGCACTTGGAATGGCCAGTCACACATATCCTCCTCCGCGTTGCGTCGTGGGAAGGAAACACGGTCCAAATCTGTACGGGTTTGCGAGTTGTTACCTGCACGCTCTTTTGGCAATAAATGGTTCCCCCTGCCGCGCCGTTTCCGCTACATTATGATTTGAGATACCATGTACGTCTACTACTTTGATGCCTTCAGTTTGGCGGTTCATTGCTGTTTAGTTTCGAACCTGGTTATTACTTTGCATGTGCTCGCACAAAACGCAATCCTAGGATGTTTGGCTTTAAAAGTGCGCTGGCATTCCATGTTGCATATCACAATGAAAATACCATGCTAGTTGGTGCTTCCAGACCAGTCTTATTCGTTTAGCTTGAATTTTCCTACGGGGAAACATGACATCTCTTTTAGAGAATTATGATTGTATTATGCACGTACGTTGCTGATTCTAGGTTTTTATATTTAAAGGACTGTGTGGTGGTAACTAGGGCACAATGATTGCCATTAAATGTAGTGAGTAGCATTTTTCAATTTATATGGCACGCGGTGGATTTTTGTGCCACGATTTTTCGCTGGCATTTATGGACACTTACATTGGACGATAGCAAAAATGTACTTCGTGGAATCCTCTGTAAACATGTGCCAGGTTGTTAAATCATACATCAGAGCTTTTCTCGTTTATAAATTCAAGTCTTAATCGCTTTGTTTTATGCCCAAAATTTACACGAAGGCTCCTGAAAGTAAAGCAAACGATTGCTGCTCACACATTCTGAAGCGCTTTGATTGGTTTGATATGTTATTTATTGCATTCTTAGGAAATTCCATTTTGGCAAATTTTTAGATTTTTAAACTATATAAAGCGTACTTTATAATTTGCATTCTGCTGTGCTTAAAGACAGGAATGAAAGATATAACGAGGCCATGAACCTTACTTTCTCCATGATTTAAATGGATCCAACACGCCACTTTATTGTTAGTTAATTCTGCATGATGGACCCTTCCAAACGTCGAACTAACAACTGTGCTCCTCCCATTATTTTACCATAAATTTCTTCATACATCACCACTGTTCCACTGTTCCCCCATACTCCCATTCCTGATAAACCGGAGAAAGATCAGACACCTTCAAAAGTGGACATAAAGTCCGACAGCAAACACGATGCTGCAGACTGCGATTAAATTATCGCAAAAGCAGCTGATGGTGGTAAACCATACCAGTCTAGGCAACAATACTTTAATAATCCGAGTAGGGACCTCAATCTTAGCAAGTTAACCGCCGTGGTTCTTATTCCTAGCTACAATAATGGAGCTTGTAAGGTGAAAGTGTGGAAGTCAGTTTCAGATAAGCCACCAGCAACTTATTTACAAGTTCTTTAGCATTTGAGATTGGAAGTGCTTCTATAAAAAGCTATAGAAATAACAAATTTCTTAAGCGAATGGCGCTTATTTGGAAACTGTTCATCTAACAGCGTCAAAACTGTGTCGCTACATAACGGACACAGATGCTTGTTTCTCTATATGGTACATTCCGTGCATATAGTAAAGAAATAGATTAACGT
>CALYDF020003613.1:0-29312 GCA_944474145.2 Dicrocoelium dendriticum
ACGTTTCCAGGTTGTTCTAGAGATGTACTCCGAGTAACAGGTATAACGGAAGAACAACGTCGCATGATCGCTACGTCCAATTGGTGCATCTATGGTTACGGTGTGGGTCATTAGTTCCTCGCTGGAGAGCACAAGGTCCAAAATAGAGGGTGCGTCACCCGTTCGGAATCGCGTGGGAGAGGTGCCATGGTTGTACTTGGGTACATCGGCGATCACCCTTTTAAAATCCGCCTCGAATCCTTCGCTATGTGATGCTGGAACTTCGATTGCGTGCAGGTTGAATTCACCCACCAGAAGAACGTGACTGCATGGTCGTGCCAGGACTCATTTCATCGCAGAATCTAGGCATTGATCCATTTCTACGGTAGGCATTATGTGGCGGTAAATTATCCCTAGTAAACACACATCACCACGTCTTAGCTGCATCCGACACCGAAGAGAATCGACAATCTTCGTTTCTGGTTCAGCAATGGCCTCAACATGCAGGTCGGATCGATAATACAGGAGTACTCCCTCTCCTCTCTAGGTCGATCGTTTCGTATGGAAGTCACGCTGGGCAGTGCAATTTCAGCATTCGTGCTCTCCGTGATCAGCCATGCTTCGGTGACCATAACTAGGTCCAAGAGGTGGAGACCTGACAAATATAAAGTCCGCTTAGCTTGCTGAGAAGATCTTGGGTATTGGTATACAAGCAGGTGAAGGCATCGGTGATCAGAAGCGTGTTTGTGAATGCTGGTTTCCGGTGAGGGACTATGCCGACCTTGCGGGGTCGGCTACTGGTCGTTTTCCTGTAGGACCGATGACGCAAGCCCCAGGGCCAGTTCAGATTTTTGAACAGAGCACTCCGCGGAACCAAGGTGACCACCCTGTTCTCCTTCAGCTGCCGGTGTGTTTTGGCATGGTCTCCGGTGACAGAATTGTATTGCTAGGTTGCTTACCAAGTGTTACATTGTCAATACATGTTCCGGTGCTTATCGCCTTTATAGGTATTTCGGGTGGTAGCATTTTACGCTTTTCGTGCCACAATTTGATCACATGTTCTACCATCAGTTCGGGGTGCAATGATACTTTCATCACTCAGGGACCACACCCTTTGTGGTTAGCTGATAGCCATAACCTTGATATCGAAGTGAATAAATAAAAGTATTAATTAACTAAATTGTATATGGCTCGAAGATGCGAGAAGCCATTCCCAGAAGGGACGGATCAAATAATGGTACAGCAGTTTCATATCATGGTATAATAAATTTTTTTTAAAAATGTGAGCATAAAATGAAATTTGTGTAGCGCGAAGAGGTCCAAAATATTTACATTCCTCTTGTTCTATCGTCTGACAAATTTTTAGCAGTCACATGAGGGTTGATCGCACACGAAAAAAAGAGAGCATAAAGTGCTTCGGGCCAACAAAATATAACCACTTGTGCACTTGACCACATGCATTTTCAGGCACCATTAACTCCGTTCACAAAAGCGTTATCTAAGGGTGTGCTGTTCGAAACATTACTATCACATTTTGAACGGTTAAATGATCTTTTATTGAATGCTTAAACAAACGCAATGTACAACAAGTTCTGATAGCTCTTGGAAGTTTGTTCCAAAGCTTTGAGCAGTGTATTAAGAAGAAACGCTCCCTAATTCGCGTATTGAACTTTGGAATCATGACCGTTGTCTCCTTATTTCGTAGCTCGTATCTAGTGTTAACGGCCATATGGACACAGTTAGCATAATTGTGCATGTGATGGTGAATTATTCTGTACAGGAAACACAAGTTCATCTTCATTATCCGTAGCCAAATTGGGTCAAGTCCAAGTTTTTCACTGCGCTCTCTGTAGGTCATCTTGGAGGAATATCCGCACAGCTTCTTTGTAAAGCGTCGCTGTACCCTCTCAAGAGCATGCTGGTCAGATTTCCGCAGATTCGACTGTAGTAGTGAGCAGTATTCCATGCCAGGTAACACATATGTTTTGTAAAGCCAGACACGAGAATCTGTGAGTAAAAATTTATGACAGATATAGCCAATAGTCTTCATGGCTTTCGAAACTTGGAAGTCACAATGTTCCGAAAAGTTGAAGGTAGTGGAATACCGCACACCCAAGTCGCGAATCACTTTGCACTGTGATATAAACGTGCCTTGTAATAATAGACTGCCTGGTGGAACTTCGCATTTGTACGACAGAATATTACACTTGTCCACGGAAAAGGACATCTGCCACAGTGGAGGATTCCGGTGTGGCTCTCTCCTATCCCTGCACTCCACGACCGACGGTTTCGTCTTGATTTAGACTCATCAGGTAGAGATAGCTGAGCTAGGAGTGGAACCCGAGGCATAATGCTTGGCGGCTATCGCCATGATCACTAGGCCATTGAGTTCCGCGAGCAGTGTTTGACACAGCGGTTAGAAGTAGATTTTCGGGCTTTTGGAGCACCCGCCGTGTGTCTTGGGTTGCGACACGCAATCTCATTAGTGGCTGCCACTAATGAGATTGCGTGTCGCAATCCAAGACACACGGCGGGTACTCCAAAAGCCCGAGACATCTGCCACAGTTTGCACCAGGATTCAAGTGCCGATAGATCTTCCTGAATGTGGCACAAGGCTGCGCGGGTATCTGCACGTTCTTGTGAGTAGATGATTTTAATGTCATCAGCAAACAGAAAAGTAGCACCATGTCTTATTCTATGAAATACATCGTTGACGTAGAGGAGAAAAAGAAGTGGACCAAGTACACTCCCCTGAATTACTCCACTGGCAACTGCTTTCGGTTTAGAGACACGGTCGCCAATACGCACCACCTGATGTCTGTCAGCTGGGTATGACGACAACCAAGAAAACATTGGTTCTCCAATACCTATTTCCTTCAGCTTGAGGAGTAGTCTTCGATGCGGCACTCTGTCGAATGCTTTTTGCATGTATAAGAAAAGGACAATAACACTGTTGCCTTTGTCTATGGCAGCCGTTGTGTGGTTTAAGGAGTCTGTCTGGCATGTCGCACAAGGTCTGCCCTGCAAAAAACCGTGTTGTGAATTGTTGATGACGTTTTTCTTATTCAAGAAAATAAGTAATTCATCTTTCACTATCCTTTCCATAATTCTAGATATTACAGGTGTGTGATTGATGGGACGATAGTTTTTAATTTCGTGAACGTTTCCATTCTTATGCCGCGGGATAACAACGGAAGTCTTCCAGTGATTAGGGTATACTGCACTGTTAAAAGAGAGCGTAAAAAGGTTGAGCAATAGAAGAGGCAAGTCGCTCCCACCGCTTTTTAACAAACAAGGGGAATTCCATCAGGTCCTGGGTAAGTCGAGGAAGACAAGCGGGAGACTTGACCGGAGATTTTTGCAATAGTGAATTCCACTGTGCATAAACTTTCAGCAATGTGTGGTGTGACAAGCGATGGTGTGGCTAGCGGTTCAGCAACCATTGATTGGGCGAAATAGGCGTTGAAAGCCTCACAAATTTCACCCGGAGCATCAAGGTATGTGCCATCCGGCATAATGATAAGATTGATGGAATTACTGCGACGCAAACCTCTGACACGAAACAGTTTGAACAGTTCCGTTGTTTTATTCGGGCCATTCAAAGTTTTGTATTCTTCTAATATGAGATTGCGAACATTTAGATGCCCGAGTTCTTCGATGATCTTTGCCTGCTGCAGTATTAGCGCAAAGTCTGCTGTTAATCTGAATTTCCGCCGGATCTTATGATGCTTGCGTGTGATACCTAACACTTTGCGATCGGGTTTTTGTTTTCTTAGGCGGGCACACTTTAGGGGCACTAATGAATCAATGCAAAGACCGATGATATCATAGAACACGTCTGCTGCTTTTTGAGGGCATGGAGAGAGGAAGAAATCATCCCAGTTCATCGAACGAACCATATCCTTAAACGTATTTCAGTTGACGGAGTTGAATAAACGATAGTGCGGTGGGTGTGGTTCATTGGCCATACGTAATCTTAAACAGCATTTGACCACCCGATGGTCGCTCCCAGGGAATTCATTAAGAACCGTTACATTAATAGCAGGTATGCCCAGCGAGAAAATGAGATCAAGGATGCTGTTTCCTCTGGTAGGTTTGGAGACATGTTGTTGCCAACAATTCATATGTATACAAGAGATAAGATTATGAAATTTCAGAGGAGCACTTCCTGCAGACCATGCAATCGAAGGCAGATTGAAATCACCACCGGTAATCTTGTGTTTAAACGGAAGGCTTGCGGCACATTCAAATGCAGACGTCAAAACTACTAAATCCTATTGGCTACAGTTTGGCGTGCTGTATATACAACCAACAAGCAGTTGCTGGTGTCTGATCGTTATCGTAAGCCAAAGTGACTCTTGCACATTATTCAGCACTGGATTCTCGAATGTGGTTGCTGCCAGCGATTGTTTCGCGTAAAGTACGCATCCTCCTCCTCGACGACACTGCCAATTTTTCATAAATGGTTAGCTGGGTGCTAGACATGTCGTCATGGCACCACAACTCAGTTATAAACATTATGTCAGGATCGGTCACAGAAACAAATGAGCGTAGTATGTGGATCTTGGAATGAAGCGAACGAATATTAATCAAAAATATTTACATAGATGCGAGATGTGAAGAACCTTGTTTATGCTGCTTTATGAACATTGGGTCTGATAGCTTTGTGTCCGTGCCCATGCTAAAATTGGTGAAAGAAGGCGTGGATTGACACCTTTGTTGAAAAGGGATTGGGAGGTAGCCACAGGGGAGGGGGTTGTGATTGAGTATGGCCCTGTAGAAAATGGGATACGGGGGCGGGTCCATGGTTGGCATAGCAGCTCATGAGGGCAGGAGGATTACAGAGCAGGCTTCCATGGAACTCGCTAGTGGACGCTAAATTTCGAGGCTGTGTCGCCTGCTTCGTGGCACTAATAGGTTGTTAATTGTATAGATTGGTGAAATGAGTAAATACGTAATCGTCATTTTCATCGTGGAATGTAGCTTTTTTCAGTGAGAGCACTTCGCGAATAAAAGGCCTTTCATCCCAGTCATGCGCTTTGGCCTCTAGCTCGCTTAATGTCTGGAGCTCAGTGGCACTGTGAACAAGGATATACTTTGCGTCTTGTTTTTTTATGGAAATCATCCGGATTTTGATTGCGTTTCTGGCATTTGCTCCAAGGAACATACGGAAATATTCGACAGCGGTAGTACAAAGGCGAATGGATGAGGAGAGAAGTGCCTCTGGATTATGACCTGACATAAGGGTTACCTGGAGTAACGGCGGATCACCGTAGTGTTCGGAGTTTGAGGGACGGACGAGACAAATCCTGCGGACTGGTTTAACTTGAACCTCTATTACTTGACACAGGGATTCCCACAGTTTTGTTGTCTGGTATCTAATATTTTATGGAATTTGCCCCGGGTTCTGTTAGAGAAGAGCATATATCAGGCAGAGGATCATGCTAATGTTTCATGTTCTCCTTGTTGGAGGGAGCAATGACTGTTTTCTTCGGTTGGACAAATGATGGGGTCTTGAGTCCCGTGATGGTATTAGCAGTAGTAACTCGTTTGGCAGCGGGCTCGGTTGCCATGACAGGTGCTTCCGTCATATGGGTAGCAACAACGAACGCGTATGTTGTCGGTCCTATAACAATGTTCAACGTAGCGTGTGATTCCGGCTAGAGGCCACAAAAAGTCATCTTCTGAAACTTTTTATTTGTTTTTCGAATAAGGGTAGCTGGTTTACACCATAAAACTGGCTCTCTGTAGTCCAGTGCCAAAACCACACTGCCTTGCGGTAAGGTTTTTGAACCAAAGCTTTTGGTTGAGGACCCTAGTCGTCCTCCTGCTTTCTAGGCCTGTGTAATCTGACAGTATCCTGCCCATGCAATACACCATGAATTTGTCTTCTTATAAACGCTCGATGCTCTGGATATCGCAAAGTAAATACACGGCGCCATACCTGCCGCTTTGAGCAGGGTGGCTAGAGGTTGGAATGCTAGTGCTCAAGCCCTCCTCATTTTACTCCTTCTCTTGCGTTTTCTCATTCATAGCGTTCCGCTTCAACTGCACGTTTATCCCACCACTTTTAATCACCCAATTAAGGGCCTCCCTCACATTGCTTCAGTAGTCGCTTGTCGTCTTGTTTGAGCTCAAAAACACTCGCAAGCCATCGCTCCAGTCCAGTCGACAAATCCAAGCAACCAACCAACCCACCAACAACCAAGCGGACAACCCCAGTTCATCCGCTTCCCTTTGGAGTCCGCGAGTCTCGCTAAGACTGGCATGCCTCAACGTACGCAATTTGCTGCAGATTGGCCAACAGAGAACATTTGCCCGGACACTCGAGACCCTATCGATCGATATTTGATATCTACCGGGAAAGCGCCAGCTTCACTCGAGCTCCGCGCTTACCATGTTATCCTCCACATGCGACGCTGGAAGCACCTTTACATTGTGCCTTTCTGGCGATGACGCAGCTTCAAATGCAGATCAAACTGGTGTCGGCATTGTTTTGAGTCCCCACGCCGAAGCTAACTTGATCAACTGCATCACATTCAACCGCCGGATTTGCGCCGTTAGATTAGCTGAGTCGTTCCAGCTGTCGAAGTCAGGCGGGAACAAACTAGGTTTCTTTTTCATTGAGGCTTACGCCCCCTAAAACGGTAGCCATGACTCGGGGAAAGATGATTTCTATCGCCAACTTAACGATCGCTATGGTTAGAGAAGAAGCACCGAGACTGTGGTGCTTGCTGGTGTTCTAAACACCCAAATCGGAAAATTGTCCTCTGGTGTGCTTCAGCTAGGCGGCCAACATGGTGAGGCTCACGTAATGATAACGGTGAGCTTTTGCTACACCTGTGTGAAGATACTCGTCTGTTTCTCGTAAGCACTAGCTTTCGACATAGCACCCGCAGAAGATTGACTTGGCGCCCACTCACCTCGGACGAGCCATGGACGCAAATCGATCGCATCGCGAGGCTGTGTGCAAAACCTTTGTTCGATTTGGAGCACGAGCGTGGAATCTTTTCACGCACTTTTATGTGCGCCGACCTTCGGGTGCGTTTCGGCGAATGTCTGCGTCGTCGCCCTGAGGACATTAACATTAGAAGTAAAAGATCCAATTATTAGATGAAAACTGAATGATATCAAGTGAGGATGTGTTTTCAATAATTCTTTCTCTGGCTTGTACAATTAGATGCAAAAAAGAACGAAAAATATAGACACAGCACAAGGACCAATAAACACTCAGTTTACAGTCACTGGTCACTGTCAATCATTGCCCCCTAGGACATGGTTGTAACACGTTCCTGGGTTCAACTGTTCGCCGAGTTTTACAATTGGTATGCAAACGCTTCATCACCACACGAGGTGACTTCCTCAGTGCGCTGTTAGGTCAAACAAAATCAGTTGCTTTCGTGAGAAAGTATGACTGCTTGCAAAATCCCACCAGCAGCGACCAGCTCGGAGCGTTTCGCGCCTATAATTGTTTAAAATGACTTGTTTTACTGCTAGCCTGGGTTGATCCTGTCACGTACGCGAATGACTTCGATCCATCCCTCAGCTGTGCGTGGATTGGTTACCACACAAAACAGCCAGCCAATCATCAGACACACACCCCCGGTCTCGCAACGCGAGTTCCGTGAGTCTTGTACCTTCCTCAATTGATTGATAAACCTCCTGCTGCTTAGACGTCTTCTGCTTGCTGGGATTACGTGTCTCGGAAGCCTGCGTTACATGCTCAGTGGTACTACGTATTAGTGGCGACGAAAATGACGAACCCAATGTTGAATACACCTCCTATATTCTGGTCATCTGCTGAGGAAAGACCGACCGTATCGAATTGGATAAGATGGAGAAAAGCATTTACTAACTACGTGGAATTACTTCCTGTACTGAATCCGACCGTTTGTCTTTCTGAGGCTCACAAAATCACACTATTCAGGCAGGTGCTTCGCGATGAAGGTCAGAGACACTACGATGCCCTACAACTGGAAAATTATGCCACCCTCAGTTCTGCTTTGGATACTTATACCACGTTATGGGGGATGAAACAAAATGTTTACACGGCTAGATACTGCTTTTCAAAACTTGTCCAAAAGCCGAACGAAAGCGTCAATGATTTTATTGCACATATTCACCAATCCATTCCTGATTGTAAGTATAATGATATTCCACCTGGAAAATTTGAAGAGGAAATGAAAATTCAATGTTTGATTGCGGGAATATCGGACGAAACTGCTAGAGAGAAGTTGCTATCCTTGGATGAGTCGGCCACCACGTGGGAAAACGTTTGTCTCATCGTTCGCCAACGTGAGAACATTACACACCAGTTACGCGAGTTCACCGGTCGGCCGGTAGCTGATGATGTGCAGGCGATCCGTAAACCAGACAGCAGTGAAAATCGAAAACAATTTGTGTGTTATCGTTGCGGTTTGCGGCATTCTCACGCTTCCGATTGCCGGCACAAAGAAAGTATCTGTCGGAAATGTGGCAACATAGGTCATCTAGCACGCGTCTGTAGATCGGAAAGTTCCCGCCCCACGAACATCGCCTCATCAAATCGTCAAAGCAAGATAGAGTTACGGGAAGATAATGTCTTAAAAAATTTGAACAGTGAGCTTAACTCCGTGTACTTGAAGAGTGTGACACACAAAAACTGTCCTCCTTTTACAATACGTTTGATGATAGAGGATGAACCGGTAGACATGGAGCTAGATACTGGGGCGGCGGTCACCATTGTAAACCGCGGTTCAATGAAAAAGCTACCACCTTTGCTACCGTGCAACTCGAGATTACAGACGTACACAGGTGATCCAATTCAGGTGTTGGGCAGATGTTTCGTTAAAGCCAGGCACGGGGAGCGAGAATTCACCCTGCCCTTAATCGTTGTACCTGGGAACAAACCGAATCTCATGGGTCGAGACTGGATACAGTTCTTTCCTGAGACCATGCAACTCAAACAACTCACTGTTGAAGACGGCAGTTTGAATGGATTATTGAACGAGTTCTCATCGTTGTTTGAAAATAAACTGGGAAAAATGCGTCATTTCAAGGCTTCCATCGAACTCCGAGAGGGCGCCGAACCAAAATTTTACAAAGCTAGATCATTACCTTATGCAATGCGCCCTAAATTTGAGGCAGAGATACAACATCTACAATCAGAAGGAGTCATAGTTCCGGTGCAACATTCGGATTGGGGCACTCCCATTGTACCTGTACTTAAACCTGACGGCTCCGTCCGTATTTGCGGGGACTACAAATTGACAGTCAACCAAGCATACTGGATGTATATATGTGCATGCGTAAGGTAGTCTTGTTGAATGAAATCGTTAATGTGACTTTGGATTTGTGGTTTTGGAGATAGGCTCGCCAACCTAGGAATTGATCCAACTCTTAGAAGTAAATGACGTTCGTGAAGGGCGAAATATACACCGCCAATTCAAGAAGCAGTGCATTTATGAAGTGGTAATTCACGTCTGCCTACTGTATCAATTATACCATGGGACCAGATGAGCATGAACGCTCAAAACCAAGTTCAAGATATTTCGCTCAGCAACACAACAGTATCCAGATGAATAGATAAGATGTCACACAACATAAGAAGTGCTATTATTACTTTTTAATATTACATAATGATTTGTGTTACGGATAGATGAATATACTTTACCAGTTAACGACGCTCATCTCATGGCATATGTCCAATTCTACTATAGTGCAGATGTTGTTTGCCAGAAATAAAGTTATACAAACTGCTAGTCTTTGTCCAAGGTAGTCAGTGGTTATCTGACTGAAACATCACAATGCAGAACATAGTTGCAGGAACAACAGATGTTGCTACGGCAATGGTCGGAAAGTACAACGCATTCATTGCACTTCTACGTGGTGTTCTCCCTTCTTTTCATACAATTCACCATTTTTCTTCATCTTGAGCGCCTAGTCGTTACGCATTTCGAGGGGGGAGTGGGCGCTTAAGGTTCATTCTCCAATGTTATACTAGTAGTCAATAAGTTCAAATCGCACCCTCTTCAAGTTCATCATCTCCAGCAGTTGTGTGCGAAGAACAATGACGATTACCAGTTCTTCTGTTGCAAAAAGAGGTGAGGTGGATTTACACTGGCAACTGTCTTGGACATTAGTTGCATTCTGGGACACTATAATCACATCCCTTCCTGGGACTGATTATGAAAGAAAAATGTTAACAGCTAATTCTTGCATGTTTATCTGGCTGATTTCTTTGAAAACACATATTCAATAAAGCCATTCAACGTAACTTATGTAATCTTACCTCAACTGAATAAAAAGTTTCGCCACTCTTATAAAGCTGATAGCTTATGCTCAGAATATAAGAGAGTGGGAATATTTCCTTTCCTAATTCTAGATACAGTCAAGTGGAGCTAAAGAAAGACGGCTTGGCGGTTTACGTCAGTCTTTTAAAACAAGTCCAAGAAAGAATTAAAAGGCGGTTTGTTGACATGGTTGTCATGGAAATCCTGGTTTAGGATATACGGACATTGGACATGCCGCCTTAAAATGCTGGAGTAAGAATCCGGGAAATTTTCGCAGAGATCCAAATTGACACACTACAAACATCTAAATGCACGCTTAATAAGAGCAACTTTTGGATATGGACGGCTTTCCCTAAAAGATGTCCCAGACTTGGATAAAAACCTGACGTATATTTCGGTGATTTCCATCCACATACTTCATTGAATGTGAAATGAGCAATGTGGTGTGTCCAGCAAAATCAGCAACCTCAAGTGTCGATATTTCAATCTCACTGGCAAGTCTACAGCCCGGACAAATGTGAGCTCGCTCAACCAACCAAGGATCATGGAGCATTCAGATTTCTACAGATGTGTTCATGAGCATTTACATTACCTCTCAATTCATTACATCCTTTACAGTTAACAGCTCACAATATTAAATATAACAAGAAATACTGAGGATGGCTTTCGCGTAAAAACATATAACTTGTTGGATTTTGATGCAAAATGAAAGTCATCTCGATGCCAAGGAATATCACAAATGACGTTTTTAAGCGAAAGATCAGGGATACCGAAATCAACGATTTAACCCTCGCAACAAAAATTATTAGTAAGACCAATGGAAACCAAAGATTTTCCTGTAAGGCGCTTCGGATATCAGAACTTGTTGTGATCATAGTTGTGTGTCCATGAGAAATGGTATGGTTCCAAAGGGGGCCAAGTTGAAAAAAAGGTTAAGAATGCCAGGATCTAACTGATTTAAACCACTTTGAAATTGCTACATGCTAACAGGGTTGTTGTCTAGAAGAAATAAATAGTCATCATACCTCAAATGATATATGCCAGTAAAGCAAGCGAAGCATCTCGGATTGCGATAACCCGGTTTGAGATGTCAGCACATTAGAAAAGTTCATAAACTCGGAGGTGAAATATGGTAAAATATTTGGCAAGAAAATCTTTTCGGCCGGCTTTCGGACTACAGGGTAAATGTTTACGTGAATAAGACAAGCATCGTGTAATTTGCACTTAATAAAATCTGTCTAAAATAGAACGATTCTTATTGTGCGAACCCAAACATTTTGAGTATCAAGCCTTAGAGCTGAACATAATATTGCCACAAAAGAGCCTACACAAGGAACATGCAGGTATAAAGAGTAAAATAACTTGGCTAGAGACTGACGGCAGGTATAGGACCGTGCCACCAGGGTACAGAGAAGTGAAAAAGTTGGACTAAAATGGGAACCAACCGGGATAACATAATTTCCAAAATTTTAGAATACAAATCTATGTTACCATAAGCATGTATTATGAAAATTTTCGCACTTGAGACAAGTGTTTTCGGGTCAGATATAGTAGTAAAGAATAGTCTTCAAATTTTATAGTAAAATTATGGACAGAGTACCAACCGAAAACCGTAGTGCAACATAAGATCAATTCTGTTCTGGCCGCAACACCATATAATTAGTGTTCGCGGATCGTCAGCTGCAGGAGAAATGCAGGAAGCAACACCAACCATTGTACTTGCTGTTTATAGGCTTTACCAAGGCTTTAATAAAGGTAAACCGCGAGACACTGCGACTGCACTTCAGTACATTTCTTCGAACAAGTAAGATTGTAAGTTTGTTTGAAAGTCTGCAAAGCATTATACGGGCCAGTGTGCAGCTATGTGGACACACCTCGGATGATTTGCAGTTGTCTCTAATGTGCATCAAGTTAGGGTTTTAAATGTTGTTCTGTTTACCATTTGCCTAAGTATAATGATGCATTTCGCTTTTTGCCGTTTGTGATTACATGGTCACTGCAGTACGTCGTATTTATGGTGTTTTGCCGTCGTACCGGAATGCAAACTATGGTGTATGAAATCAACATCCGTGCTTTACTGCTTAACGACGACAGTACTTTGTTTACAGCACATGACTTACGCTCTAGCTTTGATAGTGGCCAGATTTGGTCTCACCATCAACACAAGCAACATGCTTTATCTTTTCCAGATTACCCTATGTATGGAATCCGCTGACATGTCGCAATACCAGGTTGCCAAGAGCCTGTGAAAACTGCGTGAAAGTTTTACTATCTTGGGAGCAAAATATTAACCGATCTGCAGGTGACGAACGAGTTGCACATCCGCGGATCGAGGGTGGATGCCGAATTTGGAAATCTGGAATAGCGTGTGTGAAAAAAACCACCACATTGACATCGGAACGAAACTGAACGCATTTCAGTCGATGGTGTTGTTCGTTCTTCCATATGGTAGCGAACGTTGGACGCTGTACTGAGAGGGAATCATTTGCCTGGAGCGCTTCCATAAACATTGACTGCGACGGATTCCACGCATCTTCTGGATTGACCGAGTTGCACACACGGAAGTTCTGCATCGCACTGGTATGTATGCATTAGATTGCATAGTTCTGCTGCGGAACGTAAAGTAGCTGGTGAATATCATCCGTACAGATTCGACGCGGATAAAAAACCAGCTGCTTTGTAAACATCTAAACGCAGGAAAACGGCAAGTAGGAAAACCGCAGTTATTTTACAAGGACGTGAACAAGCTGAGTATATACAGAACTCATTCTGAATTCAGATGTTGAGAATCGAAAGCCGTTGATCGGCACAAGTGACGTTAGGTAATACAGATGATGGTTGTATAAGTAGAAAAGAAGGCACTGCTGCTTGTGAAGGAGAAACGTCGGTTATGGAAGCGACAAGTACCAATGGATTCTACGCCACTAACGTCGAGCGTATGGTATTCCTCATATGTGGGCGCCATGGCATAAGCCAAACGGGCCTGGTTACCACCATTGTGACCATGCGGGACCAGCATCCGATAAACGGCCATTCAGCTGAATATCTGATCAGCTGGTCGTACCTTGCTGAAAGTCACCGGAGCATCACTTGGTTCAAACTCATTCTCAAATTCAATGGACTGGTAATAGCTGCCTGAGAGACAACCGTTTTCGATGGGCTAGATACCTTTTCTCTCGTATGTAACAGAACTAGGAAATGAATAATCGTACGCAAAGCAGCCTGGCGCGAGTATAGATCATCATTAACGCTAGCTATTTGTGACAATTACGTAACCCATCGTAACAACTGCACTCAAATTCTCGGAGATGAAAATGTGACATATCAGCAGAATATGGAGAAAACTTAGAGCGATAATTCCAAACTGCTGCACACATATGTCGAATACCGTCGTAAAATGATGCAGGGAATTTCTATACTCCTGACGAATGAAGATTCAACTAGCACCGCTATAGAAGCGGCAAATCATGTATGCCAAATTCCAGTCGGAGATACCGAAACTGAATAATCCCAAAAGTTTCAAGATTTTCTGGCATGAAAGATGGAGCATTTCAATGACCTAAATGAAGGTCCGGGATTGATATTTGTCCGGGGAGGCAACGTTGTACTTCAGCTAAGGCTGCCAGTATTGAATTCCGGATTCGATTTCGAAACGAACTGACGCATTGAGCACATGTCGGAAAATAGAAGCGTCCATTTGTCCGAAAGCCCGTCGTTACAACCCGATGTGTTGGTTACCAGTTTTCGATACATTTGCTGATTGCATGGAACAACCCAAGTTCTCATGAATCAACACCTAAAAGTTCCGTTCGACAGACGAATACTGCAGTTCTTGCATTCCTAGCTTGTGGGAATAAGTACTCTGGTGCCTTATGTAGAGTACATTGCAGTTGTCCACCTGAAGAATGACAGATTTCGGGTTGACCAAAGAAGTATCATATTTAGTTCACACTGAATTTACGTATGACTGACATCCGTGTGAATCCAGGCAGCTTCTTGATATCGTCAGCAAACAGCAGGACATGTGAAGCGTTCCTCCGTACAAGGTCATTGCTGATTACCGAACTCAATCTGGACTTAATTACTGAGCACTAGAGCACAGCACATTTCATTGGTTTAGGCGCAAATACGTTACACCGAACTCACACCACGAAGTGTCGTTGCTGGAGACATTTTTTGACCAGCTCAGGAGTGTGTTACTGATCCCCTAATATAAGTGTTTGGAAAGGAGAATTTGATGAACTGGACGATAAAATGTTTTCTATAAATCCCAGTAGATCACATCAGCTTCCTCACTAGCATCAGCTAAAACGCTCACACTTCTCCTGGTGATTAATAATTGCAGTGTGCACTATCGCCGTCGACGAAACTCGTGTTGGATGAGAGCAATAATTTTGCAAAATTTTATCTAACACACCAAAGCATCCGCATCGATGAATTACACGAGATTAGACAATATACGGAGAAGAGACAATGGGCGGTATTTGTATGGCGCAGTGTTGCTTCCGAATTTGTGAATGGGAGCAATCATTCCAAGCTTCCACAAGCAAGCAATTTGCTTCTGGAATAGCCAACGTTAGAAGAACGGGGCAAAGATGATTCCACTTGCTACGCTGCTGCTCTAATTGCATCTGGAAGATTGGAGTCTACCTCCCGTGAGCTGTAGCTGCAAGAAAATGTTACCTTCTGCAATCCAGTTACGGCTGTTACATAGAAGCTGGTTTCTTCCTAAAGGTGAAGAGCAAATACCGTTGAATATCGTGATGGCGAAACACTTTCAACTTTAGGAGCATCTTGCTTTGACAACGCTTTCGCTACTCACCTAGCCACTCTAGTTGGACTGTCGCCCATACGAATTGGAGTGATTCCCTGCCTCAAGCTAAGATGATACATATATGTAAATATATACATATATAGATATACATTAGCCAACGAAATCCGTTTCTACAATTGCCTGACAAGAAGATAGCAAAAGTCTACAGGTTACAAAGTTCAACAGCAAAAGCATGTATACCGTGAGTCACAGCACCTGATAATCCATACAAACATGCGCAATGCACCCTTGACACAAAGCAATCAGCCGGAGATAATGTATAGCGTGAGCCAAAATTGATTCAACTCAAACCTTCATATGAATATATGGTAACGTGTATACCAGACGCACAACTAACAGTTGCTTGGCAGTATACCGTTCCATATTGGATAATACCAATAATTAATCCTATCACCACCACGCTAACTGTGCGCACCCTCTCCTTCAGTAACGATTAACTGTCGCCAGGAGTTAGTTAATGAGATGACTGCATTCGACAGATAGGCACCTCGGAAACACTCGCCTCAAACACAGTCAGACCTAGAATAGGGACCGAAGTTGCTGTCAAGCTTCTGACAATACACAATCGCACATACACGTTAAGCCCAGCACCAGAGACGGCGTACATTTCCGCAAGTCTCACTCGCCTAGTACAATAAATAAAACCGGAGTCAATGCCGACGCATAAGCGCAAACGTTACAAACCTAATACCGTGTGTAAAACATATGATCGCAAATGTCTCAGCCGTGTTTGATTGCAAACGGTGACTTCCTCTCTTTATGGCCAACCGAAATTCCAATCAATGTTTAGCTGATAGCCCATGTTGTCTTCTTTTCTGTTCGTAAAGTTATGGTCACTGACCATCCACGTACGATCTAGTTTAAGATCAACACCCCGAAGAGCAGTCTTGTGGTGTTACCCGTTAAAGCACATCGATAACGATGGCGTATCCGACCGCATCATCGTACGTTTGTATTAATGTGCATCGAGCACTGATTTTTAGGTGTGGCTATTTGTTCAACTACAAGTTGGAAACGCACTTTTTGCAGCCGTCATGCATTCACATTTATCGCATCGTCCAAATTGTAACTTCCTGGCGCACACACGCATTCCACAAGGGTCGGGTGTCCACACACATTACTACCATTCTGGCAATAAGGTAGTCTCCAACGAACAAACATCCTTGTGGGCTACGTTCGCCCAACGCATTTATACATACTCTGGCTCACGGTCCGTCTTTTACATTCTCTTTGACCTTTGCTTACTTCAGATGTAATGGCTACATGTAACCGAATTCAATTTGATCGCCCTGGCATTAGCTGCGAGGTGGCCCTTGCAGTTGCAGTATGTGGAATGGGTCTGCATACTTATAAGGCAGATAGCAACACATCATCTCAGGATTCTCGTGAAAACCGAAGCACTTGTAGGTATTGTATCAACGTACGAGTATTTCGTTCTACGAGTCCATTCGTGGCAGGCTTATGAGGTACAATTCTCGAGTGTCCGATACCATTGCGCCTTAGGTATGCCACGTATCCGTTACTTCGAAACTATGAGCTGGTATCAGGGACTATTTCTTCTGACAACCCGTACCTCCCAAACAAACATCGGAACCGTTTCATGATGACGGTCTTAATTACATTCCCGCACAGCATAGCCTCTAGCCATTTGCTGTGGAAACACGTGACAACTAGCATGCTTCATTTCTGTGGTGGGGCTCTGGCAAACGGGCTCATAATATCGATTGCATTGTTTGCGCATGACTCCATTAAGTGCTCGACAGTTTGGACTAGAGCATTCAGTGACCTCGCACCCTTCTTGGATTGTTGGCAAGCGTAATTTTCCCGAATAACCGCCTCGACGATTGAATCTAACTTTGGCCACTACTAGTATTATCTTTTGCGAGTTTTCGGTCCCACAGTAAATGATCCCAATACAATCATTCAAGATCCAGAGGCAAAAGTGTCGCAGGGACTAGCAAATGCTCGCCTCTAACAATGCAGTTGCTCAAAGTAGATAGCTCGTACCTCATGGTATGGTAAGAAAATTACTTAGGTTGGATCACGACAGGCCTACACTATGAAGTATAACGTCATTTGTAACATGAAATGTTTTTTTTACAGCCGTGAGTCGCTCTGTGGTTCTACGCATTAGATTTATTATCCGAGGTGAAAATAACTTTCCCATCAAAGCTATCTCCGTTTCAGCGAACTTTCATTTACTGCTATTAAGGCGGATATTTATTTCATTCAGTCAATGCATCAGATTAGGAAGGTTTTGCATAACTTGTGTAGGTTTATTTCCGTAAAAGAACGACGAACAGTCTCCGGTTCACGATAGGTTAGCAATACACAGATTTAATAAATTATATGTACAACCGTTTCTATACCAATGTGTGATCAGAGCGACACTTGGCTCCATGCAGTACACGCGTCATGTACGCTTCCCGCATGTCGCGCTGGCGTGCGGTGACACTGCTGGGCAGGCGAACTTGTATGCTTTGTTGGTGTGTCTAATTATCCGTATCATTCGCACCCAGTACAAACCATTTGTCCGTGATCGTCAAGCTAAGTGCCATACAGTTGGAACATCTGGTCTCTGTTCCCCTTGACTGAGCCGATAACACACATTGTGTTGGTGTCCGTCACCACAGCTGCACCACGCTCTAAGCTTGTCGAATTGACTCAGTAGGAATAGCAATTTGCTCCTCGGACAGACCGTATCACGTGGGACAAATGAGTGTAAAGCTAAGCCGTCATGGGTACATGCTAACCCATAGTAGGACCACACGTGCTTATAAAGAGCAGATCTAACTCATGCAAGTCACAGATGAACTGGACCGGTGTTATCAGTCTTCGTCACCACCTGACCATTTATGCATTCGCATGGTGCAAATCCGACCCCATGTTCACGAAATGCTTTGGTAACGTTTCATAACCGGTACAACGTGTACCCAACACCGGCCCCATTCCAGCTTATGCTCAGCGAGCTGAGTCACATTCGGTGTGGCAATGTCAATGTATTATCGCACCAGTTCCATCGCGACCAGTTCAGGACGTCGTTCCGAACACTCACACGTGTTCTGTTTGAGTAGTACGCGCACGTTCCAGAACCCGATGGGAAGCGCTCTGCGCGGCGTCATACCATCGCGCTGTCTTGGTGGGTTCACCATAGACTTATGTAGAATAGCGGAGGTGTTCACATATTAAACGTACGCATCCATAAAACCTATTTGTTGCGAGTTTGATTAGACATCGTTTGATTGAGTTATTTAGCCCATGACTAACAAGCCATTATATGAAATGCAAATGAAACAACGCATGGTCAACTCGTCTTTTAAATATCGCCAGATTAAGAGCAGACGACATAGTTAGGGAGGGCATACCAAGGTTGGCACACATGGAATGAAACTAGATTTCTACAGCATTCAAGGCAGCCAAACTGTATTATTGTTTCATAGGATAACCTCTTAGTTTAGTGTTGTGGTTCAATTCCAACAACGGACGGCAAATGTGAGTTGGGTTCTTCAGAATCTGGTAAACCCTTGTGAGATCAATGCAAAAGCCCATATCGACTACTGAATTTCCTTGGAGATTTCAGTCTAAGCTGATAGAGCAGATGAAAAAACCCCTGACTTTCTTGTTTGCCCTTCATTGAAGATTCTCGAGAGCAGAAAAATCCTGTTTCTGTCATAGCTGCAACGTCTTAATTGTATATCTCACGTGTGGTCGCACATAGACCTTAAGCATTGGGGAAAGGATTGAGGGTTCAAACTGACCGGATGTTCTGCGAAGAAGACCGAAGTGTCGATTGCCCGTTCTCGTTCCCTATTCTGCTTGTTTTGAACACCCGAGATCTTACTGTACCAATAAAACCAAGTAAAACTCTTAAGCAACCTCCTGCAAGGTGAGATCCCCAATCTTGTAAGCGCTCACCGGCTGGTGACGCAGATGGATCACCTTGATCTTAGTTATGTTCATTTGAAGCTTGTTCCTCTTTGACCATGCATAAATGCTATCTAGGTCATGTTGGAGTAGGTCGTGACCCTCACGGTTACTAATCGTCTGCGACAACTTGAGGTCTTCGGCAAAATCAGGAAATTTGAGGACGTAACTCTTGTCAGGTCGTTGACAAACACCAGGAATAAGAGCGGTCCCGGCACTGAGCCTTCTGGGACACCATATTCTATCTCAACCGGGTTACAGAATAATACCCTAACGCGTACTTGCTTGACCGGTGTTGAAGGAAGCCATGCTGATCGGTGCCAGGGTGTTGCATTTTTCCAGCTAGTCCGTTAGGACCTCAGCGATGATGGCTTCCACCACCTTTGCGAGCACAGGTAGGAGAGTCACTGGGCGATAGTTTGCAGGCTCTGAACGGTTACCGCCTTTAAAATTTGGGGTGATAATGCCACCCATCTACATAGTAGGGACTAGTTGTTCATCAAAGCACCTTTGAAAAAACTGTGATAGTGCTTCAGCTAGCATGTTGACCACAGCCTTCACTACCTTCCGGCCTATGTCGTTTGCTCCCGGAGAGCTATGATCGCGCAGTGAGAGTAACTACCTTAGCACAATTGATCCGTTGATAATTATTTGTGATAAAAATGGAGGGCCATTGGAAGATCCAACCCAAACTTTTTATTACACCATAAGTTATGTGCAAAAGACGCCATTGATATGTTGGGCTAATTCAACAATGCACCTCCACCGAAACGAAACATGCTAGTTGCTGCAAGCTATTACAGCAAATCGCCTTATGCTATTTGTGTGGGGATGCCAGTACAGCTGTGATTACTAAATAACTTCGTTATTGGTTCGCAAGGTTTGGGTTTCCGGAAGAAATAATCACTGGTATTTGACTTCAGGTAAGAATCAATGAGCACGCAGAATTCCTAAGTATTAATGGTACCTCACAGCTAAGAACGTTGTCGTGCAATCCTATCGCTACTAGTAGTATGGTATTCCCCAACCGATTGGGTTCACTCGATAGAATCATCAGATAATGTTCCAGTAGCTGCAATAATTAAATTTAGTTAAAAGTTTAGCCGAAAACAATTTCTTCATTTGTGCTCTCCCATTGATGGTACAAACGGCCACAGACAACTGCCAGATAACGGCAAACACTAGAAATGCTTATACTATCTACTGATTTAAGCCTTCATTTTCTTCCACTGGTTTTCTTTTCTTTGCATGAGACGATTGCCCGAGGGGAGGTATTTAAGCTTCCGGGCAATTACTTATACCCACGCAAAGCAGAGCATCACAAATCCACCGGCGAGAACAATATAGTTGCTGGACTCAAATAACGAGTCCAAGTATTAACGGCATTTTTCATATATTAGCGGCCGTGAAAAGGATCTATACGATGACAGTCTATTAGTTATAGGCGGTTAAAATACCTGCTCAACAAAAAATTGCTTACTTGCTTTACTTCCACACCAGCAAATGCTCATTTGAGGTTTGGAATTGCAGATGAAACCTATCGATTGACTATTTCCCATGGATGCGGCTGCCTAGGAGAGCGTTAAAAGGATGATCGTATTACTTCATTTTAACTGCTGGTTATGCCTACAAACATTCCAATGTTGTGGTTTTCACTTGTTTATTACTTTTGAATAATCAAGGAACACGAAGCTTCTCTTGGAACTGCATTGTAAAATGCGGATATTACATATTACCTCTGAGAAGCTGTACATGATGATTAGACAATCCATTTGGACTGCTTCTTGCATCTTCGAGAAAGATGCAATTTAGTTTCCTATTTATTTGCTTTAAACGTGCTTGTGCAAGTTCATCAGCTTTTGGGAACATATTTGGACAATACTTTGTGTGCCTTAGTGGTTATTATACCCACATACTACACTGCAACGACGAAGACCCGTCCGAGTTAATACTAAGGAGCTCAATTCGAACTCGGTTAAACCTAAGCATCACACCTGAATGAACTACCGACCAAGCAGAATACGAAAAGCGAGCTAAACACCAAACTTAATACCGACAGATTGGGGAAACTGCCCTAGAAGATATTCGATCACACAGGGCTACTGATTTTTTGAAGGACTGACGTAGCCAGCTGACCACGGATCCATATAAAAGCAATTCTCATGCCACAGACCTAAAAGCTAATAGATGGAACAATAGTAAATGCAAGGTGTTTGCATACTACACTTTGACATTATACAGTTAAAGTGGCGAAAACTTCTTGGGTACTGTATGTGACACAAACAAATAGAAACCTGCTACGATCCAACAGTATGCGTCATCCTGTACACCGTTAGGCTTTAATGGGTAAAGCTAAGTGATGCTTTTGTCGTTTACACATTCTGGCACATTTATGTCAATTGCTCACTAGCGTTTAAAATAATGAAGCGGAACTTATCTTGTTCATGTGCATGCAGTCATGCCACTAGTCTGTTTTCATAAATCGCAAACGTTAACATCGTTTCGAGAAGGCCTGTCCTTGTTTCTTCTTGGTTGTGCCGACCTTAGTTTCGTATGCATATCCTCATACACTGAAACCGTTGAATATTGATGTTATTAGTTCCCTAAAATCGTCCTGTTAGGAGCTTGGTTCTCTGCTTCTTGGAACATAACAACATTGTTTGCCTGCGTCCTAGTATTCGCAAAGAAAACTTAATTTCACTCAGAAATTCCCGCCTCTGAAGTCGCGATAAATGCGACGTCCCTTCTTCACAACAATTGCAAGAGTAAGCATGGTTTATTATTTTTTATACTACCTAAGTGACCTGCAGTGCAAACTAATGAACTAGCCAGAAACGCTGATCACATTCACATTCTGGTGCAGTCTGCGACTAATAAGTAAAGACACTTTCAATGTGGTAGTTTTTATCTTCACACAATGTGTAATACAGAGTTGGACTCCTATTTGATATGAACCATGGGGAGCGCCATACAAGGACGATACAGCCATGTTCTTAACTCTGAGGACTTCAATATTCACACATTGGAAGTTCCAGGATAACACAGTGAGCAACTGAATGCCGGCCTGAGAAACTTTTATCAAGCATTCAGCACTTAAATTGGGTGGGTTCGCCCGCCCGTTTGAGGGCGGAAAATAAACCGTCTGTGCCTGATTTAGTGCTCAAGAAGGAAGAGCTCATGATCCTGGAGCCGAAGATGAACAGTCATCCTGGTCTGAGTGATAACATAAAGAAAACACACGGGTAAACCTGTTAGGAAGTATAATCCACACGAAAGTACGGAATTGTGTCGGACAAAGTACGACGTACGAACAGATCTTGTTGGTTAAAACCATCTGAGAGTTTACGACAGGCCGTTGTATTGATATTGCCTGTATAGGGTTTTCTGACAAATTCAATAATTTGATGAAATCCTCATCGGAAACAGGCTTCTTCATTCTGCATGAGCATCTGCATTCATTCCGAGCAGAGCCCGAAATAGCATGCGTACATAGCGAAAGGTAATCCTGAAAAACGGAACAACTATTTACTCTATAATAATAACTGTGCAGATTTTGTCCGTAAGGACGAATTACTACACCATCCTAGCTGCAAGGCTTTCTCTAATAACAAGCAACTGCGCAAATATGGGACAGCCTCCTTAATGTAAAACTTGCTGCACCCCCACCCATCTCGACACTTGCATGTGACCGAGTCACCAAGAGTGTAGCCAGAGTTCTACTTGTCTAGTATGCGGCAATTTACCAACATGCAACCAAAATGTCACATACATGTACTTCCCCACAGACGCCAGTAAATACACACACAAATTTTAGTTTAGTATCCGGTTTGAAGAAGCTGCTTGTATTGCGTACCTATTATTTCCTTGACATTGGCAATATCCCCCATAAAGTATTGAACTTGGCAGCTACAAGGATAGCTAAGCAATTAACACTACTTTTCCTAGCCTGTGAAAGCAGGGTATCATTTTCCCCATTTTAAAGTGGTATCTGCTCATAGCTCAACAACTATCATGCAGTGATTCTTCTCCTAGTAATCTCAAAGGTGAAGGGAGCGATAATCGCTCAGGCGCTAATGGACCATTTAGAAAGATCTAATATATCCTTGTCAGGACAAGAAGGATTATGTCAGCATTGGTAATGAACTACCAAGCTACTAAGCACGCGCATTAGTAAAAGCAAAGTAGCTGATATTTTACCCAGCACTGACGATGTCTAGACGTCTGGGGTTCCGTTGGTAGTTCTGCTCTGTTCGCTTGTATCTTATTCTCTATCGGTAGTCTCTGCATCGACCTTAGTATTATTTAAAGGATGATGGGATTTAGCATGGATCCACTTACATTCTGATACTTAACAACATGCTTCCATCCAAATACTTGAATATAGCTTGAAATTTTTGCTGGTTAATGTGGGTGCTGTAAAATTACACGGTGTGCACGACCACAGCGTCACATACAATATGCAATTATTTTCATACTAACCAACGGAAATCCTAAAGCATTACTCTTCAAGCTGTGTAACTGCATAGTTCTATGTGCCGCGAATTTTCTAAAGCCATGAACCGCTCGGATTACCGCAGCCATGTGCAAAATCTGCAGATGAAGGTAATTGGGAACACCGTCCATGGATGAATTGGAACCATCCCTCTTTAGTAATGGCTTCACGTTTGGTTTCCAGCTGTTTTTCTGACCATATTGATGTGAACGGATGTTTTCCACAAGTTGGTGTTTGGACCAATATTATATTGCGTTTTCGCTAAACGCTTTGTGCGTTCTATGGACTTGCGTTTCCTGCTTTTTCTCCAAGGCATCAGGAAATGGCGAGCGAGTGCTAGTCAGATTAATCTCGACCAGCAGCAACGAGACTTACCCAGTACTTCTGAATGGTCAATACGAAATCTTATGTATGGCCGAGACGATTGCATTTAGAATAACACGACCGGTATTATGCAAACAGAGGTCTTTGTTGCAACGGTTTCTTTTGATTGGACTGGCATCAAATATCCAACATACATCCATTAGTGTGCTGACAGCAATCGAGTGATGCGTTTGGTAATCCACCAAGCAATCAACATGTGTTCTATCACACAAAAGAATCGACGAATTTATAGAGAGTGAATTTAAATTGCTGATAGTCGTGATCCAATTGTTCTCCTATTTTTCTTCATCATTTAGATACGCGTTAACCTTACGCTTTGTTATACTAAATGCCTGAATAAATTTGTCGAAAATAGTATTCTTCGTAAAGTACTTTCTTGCATAACCATGAGTAAAAAGCTACTTGATTTTAACGTGAACAAGTGCAGAAATTTATGTGGATGTCACAGGCCCACTTGCACATATAAACTTGAAGACCACCTGTTGAAAATACTCGCAAAATGGCAACCTTGGGATGGTGATGCAAAAGGACATAAGTTGTTCGACGTTGAAAACTCCTAAATGTGAAAAGTGCAGTTCTCCCAATAACATTTTATTGGCACGGAAGGCAAGAATCACAGGGAGAACGCACAACCCGCGTAAACTAAGGAAGATGGAAAGTAACAAGGACACAAGTAACGAAAGTCCACAAAGCAGTCCGAGGTCTAGATGACAAACATTGAATAGTTAACGTAAGACAAACGATGTCAGGCCAAGAATGAGAAGAGTGGGAGATATCGTGGAGGACAGCCAGAATTTCCGGAGAGATACTCCTTTGGCCGTGCCTCCAGGATAATCACAAGGAGAGCGATAGGTCAAGCGCATTTGATCAAATCTAATCCGGTCAGAAAAGGACGAGCGGAAGCGAAGACACAAGGACAAATCTGAGAGCAACGACTTCACTGATCGATTGAAGTCGGGGCATGAGTGTAGCACTGAGCGAACTAACAATTTGTGGCGGTCGGGAAATATCCTCTGTACGTGCGCGCGTATGAGATTGGCATTGAACCTGTTGTGTGTTGACCAATAAGAGTGTGCACCCCTACTGAGGGCTACATTGGTGAGGTGACCAATCAGTATGATGTTAATCTGGCCTGCTCAATATGCGGAATGAGATGCAGAGGCTTGGTTCGACTTTTCAGGGCAATCGTTGTTGGTAACTGATTCAAGGGGGATGCCAACTTGCTAACGGCGTTGGGCACGTCGTTTACCGGCAGAACAAGAAGGACGTATCTTGTATCACGTTGGTCAAATTTTGGGTGACCTTTCCGTGAAGTGAAGGTCGCATTGCAAGCGGTGTTAGAGAAGCAAATTGATCGACAACAGGTACTGGTGAAATTGCAGGCCGCCAAATGGTAGGAACTGGAAGACGTGATGGTTTACTTCTTGAATTTGGATTGAAACTTCAACCTTATCATCAATATACATTAGTTGCGAAACGAACCTCAGTTAATGTGCCGCACAAATAGATAAAACAGTTACACTAAAATATATTCAAAAGCGAGAAGTGTAATGTTAAATATTATATTATGTATTTCGCAAGAGATCGGGATTAGTGGGGGAACCTAAAGGGAGAGGATGGACAAAAACCCAACATAAACGTCATTGGGGTGGCTCTTCGTCATATCATCAATTGTGTACAACAAAATGCGTTCCTCATCCTTTGGACCCCAAACAGGCATTCGTGATGCAAAATTCGACGCCAGTTTCGAATTAAGGGTTTTAATTTCTCTTTTTCAATTCATCGCTTGACCTCCCTCCTCCTCTTCCAACCGCACCCTCGACGCGCAAACAATGCACGTCGCGCGGGTCGGTGTGCTGGGATGCGCAACACGTGGCCCAGCCATCGGAGCTTGATGCGTGATATAATGGTGCTGAGCAGTTCACTCGCTCTTCCTGCACCTACACGACAACGAACAGGCTCATTATACAAGCATTGCTCCCACCAGACATGAGCTAAGGTGCGAAGGCCGCGATGATCGAATGTGACAAACCACTTTATGTCTGTCAACCTGATGGGTCAGGTTTCACAACCATATAAGTGGGTTGAACTTACGGCTGCGTAATAAGCGCCGAACTTCAAGGCAAGAGTTGTGTCGCGTCTACTCCACAGGTGGCGGAGAGTGGAAAAAGAAATGCCAAATTTTGCTACATGATTCGATCCTACGTGTGGTAATACAGCTGTCCAGCTACTTGAATTCCTTAACGACTGATCACCAACAAGGGTCAGCACAGGAGTGCGTTCCTGCAACTTTTGGAAAAGTACTGTGCATTTTGATGAATCAAAGCGCAACCGCGAATGATTGACAGTCATTGCTAATCGGTCTAGTACAGGTTGGCATCTTCGGGAGCTGTCACACATTAGGGCATTATCGTCCGCATGGTCCAAGTGAAGAAGTCGCTCACCAGGAAGTAGCTCCACGCCTTCTAGCTTGTGTCCAACGAACGCACTTTCTATCGTTTCGCCAATAGCGAAGATAAAGAAGAAAGATGACAGGAGACAAGCTTGTCTCACACCGCTGGTGATACCGAAGGGTGGCGACGGTTTGACACAAACCCTCACCCTTGCTGAAACAAGCGCGTACAACACTTTGGTACCATTCACGTATGTAACAGGCACACCATTTCTCGACAGGCAGTTCTAAAGTGCACATCAATCAAACGCTTCGTAGACACCTTTGACGTCGAGAAACACGATAACCGTGGCTGTATTGCAACAAGACGCAAACTGAAGATGTAGTCGATACTGTCCTGACCTCGACGAAACTCTGCTTGCTCTTTGCTGATCTAGCTTCCACGAACGTCAGTCAGACTGTAGAGAACGACGGAGGAAATCAAGTTAGTGGTAACTAAGGTCAGACTGGTCCCTCGATGATTGCAGTATCGTCATCAGCATCAATCTTATCCACGTCAGCTAGAGGTGGGAATCACCTCAGCTACAGTGCCGCAATACCTAAAAAAAGGAAAATAACTAAAACAATTACATGCCAGCTGAGATACCAGCAACGGATTTGCATCGTTCCGGTAATCTACCAGCCGGCTACTAGGCAAAAAGAAAGATTATTTTGTTTTACGCTACGAAATGAGATCGTAAAAGGTGGGGAGGCTAAAAGGGATGGGGAGGGACAAAGAAACTCACAGCAGGAACGCCACTGAGGTCGGCTGCTTGCCATGTCAGCAAATGTATCCAGGCAAACGTGTTCACAGTATTTCGGACCACAACCAGGGAGCCGTGACGCTCCAACGGAGGCCAGCTCCAAAGTAAGGGCATTCATTCCTCTTGTTAAAGTCATCGCTTGGCCACCTCTCCTCTTCTTACATCCACATCCACGGTGATCACAAAACGACGTCGTGGAAGTCGGTCTGCTCTCATGCGTAACATGTGGCCCATCCAGCGGAGCCTGGTGCGTGAAATGACGGTGTAGAGCAGTTCATTTTCTTTTCCTGTGCCGTAAACAAGGCGTTGAACACGCTCGTTGCTCACGCGGTGTTCCCACCAGATGTGAACCAAAATGCTAAGGCACCGATGGTCGAACGTAACCAGCCTCTTCATTTCCACCAATCTTAGGGGCCAGGTTTCGCAACCGTACAGAAAGGTCTAACGTACCGCTGCATTGTACACTCTACCCTTCATGGCGAGGGTGATGTCGCGCCGCCGCCATGGGTGGCAGAGGTTAGCAAGAGCACTTTGAGCTCTTGCTATACGGTTCGTCATATTGCCTTCGATCCCAAGGGCGCTGATATAATTTCCCAGGTAGTTGAATTTCCCAACGACTTCTAGCTGATCCCAACCAGGGGTCAGCGCAGGAGACGATCCGTGCCAGTCTTGGAGAAAAGCTTTCCATTTCCATGGGGCAAAGCAAAGCCCAAAGCGGCTGACAGCCAGTGCTAATCTGTACAACGCGATTTGGCATGTCTGGGAGCTGTCACAGATGAGGGCAATGTCGTCTGCATACTCCAAGTCAAGAAGTCGCTCTCCTGGGAGTAGCTCCAAACCTTCTGAGTCATATCCTGTAAACGCAACATCCATGACATCGTCAAAAGCGAAGTTGAAGAGGAAAGGTGACAGCGGGCATCCTTGTCTCACACCGCTGGAGATATTGAAGGGTGGCGACAGCTTGCCGTAAGCCCTCACTCTGCCCTTGCTACGCGCGTATAATGCTAGGATAATATTTACATATTTCTCAGACACACCTATCCTGAGTAGAAAATTCCAAAGGGCAAATCGCTCAACCGAATCGAATGCACATTGGATGTCTAGGAACACGACAAAAGTGGGCCGCCAATTTGTGTGACGGTGCTGCAACAACTAACGCAAGGCGAATATGTGGTCGAAGCAGATACAACCCCGACGAAATCCGGCTTTCATCTCACGCATCTGACTTTCACGAGCGCCAGTCATTCGGTAAAAGATTACGGAGGCGATGGAGATCAGACTGACTTATCTATGCTGGCCTCATTCCGAACGCGAGCCTCCTTTGATGCTGGGAACAATAACGGAGCGGCTCCAGTCGGTTGGGACAGTCTCCTGCTCTCAAAGTTTCACTAGTAATTCATGTAAAGGAGCAAGAAGTGTGGGTCCACCGAATTTAAAGAGGAATGGAGGAAGATCAACTCGTCCGATCATCTGTCCGATCTCACGTTCGACTTCTGAGCGGGAGGGTGGATCCCAAACTACAGCCCATGGAGCCGGATGCTCACTGGCCGGGGAAGAATCAAATAATCCTAGCCGATTAAATTGCTTTTCAAATTGCTCAACCCAAGACTCCAAACGTTTTGACAAATTGTGGATAGGCTGTCCACTCTTGTCACGTATAGTTTCACTAAGACCAGGTCTCCTGCTGCCCGTTTCCCATATCAGACGGAATAACTTAGGTTAGTTGCCAAGGGCAGCGACGGCTTCCATCTCCGACACACCATGACACCACCAAGTTTCGCGGTCTCTCTTCAGGCCAGCACGGAGTCTTGCCTGGAGTTCTTTGCGAGTTCCATTGTGTTCGCTTTCAGCCGGAATATGCCGGCGAGCGTCGATGAGTTCCAGAGACCGTGAAGAGACCCAATGTCCATGTTGGCTGTTAGACATACCACATGAGGATTCGCTTGGTGTTAGTAAGGTCTGGTGAACATGTGACCAGTGACCATCAATTGTCTCCAGTGAGCGCTTACTCAACTCGCATGTCAGCGTACTACGGTACGTGTTCAGAACAGCTGGTTTTTGTCAGTTGGCTGGTGTCAATGCGCTCACAGGGCCGTCGTGGGCGTTCGACAAAACGCATCCGTACGTCTGCATATACAAGTGCATGATCGGTGTCCACACATGTGCTCCAAATCGAGCGACAGTTCTGGATGTAGCCTCTCCAGCGGTAACTGAAGCACTATGGCAGATCCTC